>JAUZST010022717.1:0-31788 GCA_034779995.1 Parotocinclus haroldoi
TGAGCTGTATTTCTTTACAGTTTCACCCTTTTCAAATCATTAAACCTGTGGACAAAGAGATAACTGTCTTCAGAGTCATGATTAAAGAAAGGTGTTTATCTGACTGTCAAGTCACATCATCCCTTATGTGAATAGAGGACAGTACATAATTGTTGTCACAGAATGGAAGAACCAATGTTGGTTTTGAACCAGAGAACCTTAACATGTTAGCCAATCTTCTTAACCACTAAGCTACACAGCCATGGTATAATATATGAAGTTTGGATCAGGCTTTATCTCTTACTAAAATTTAATTGAATAAACGAAATAACCCTCAAAATTAATTGTTGTCCCAGAAGGGAAGACCCAATGTTGGTTTCGAACCAGAGAACCTTAACATGGTAGCAAATCTTCTTAACCGCTAAGCTACACAGCCATGGTATTTTTTTAATATTCAAATGTGGATTATTTTTCTAAACTTTTTCGAATAGTTTGAGCACCTCCAGTCAATTGTAGCATCCACAGCCTCCCTGGCCACCATCAAAGTGAGCATGGTTTCTTCATGGACCCTGAGCTTCTATGGACAAACGCATTGACCATAGACTGTTAAAGGAAAGCATTTCTTGAATACTGTGGCATTGACATTATTGAGTCTTATTTTATATTAAGTAGATATACTTTACATGTTACATTTTTAGTAAATGAAATGTTCACATATCTGTGCATATCTATGTGTTATGTTAGGCAGTAAAAGATGGAAATAAGGTAGGCAGAAATTGCAGTCTGAAATTGCAGTCTGGCTAACATTTCTCCAAGCTGACAGGCACGACCAATCAGTAGCAGTCAGTGCTGCAGATACTGAAAGCAGATATTCACATGCAGTTCACAGCAATGTAATGGAACGTTTTCAGTGGAGGAAAATAAATATTTTATTTGTTTAATTGGGTTCTCTTTGTGGTCTTGCGTGAAAGCCATTCATAGAGAGATTTCTAAGAAAATTTGAGTAGCACTTTTTCATTAAAGGCACACTTTAAGCCAGGCTGCTAAAACAACTAAATGAAATCACTGGTAATTTGATATCATAGGCACGACAGTATGCCAGAAAGAGAGCTGAGAGACTAGTAACATTACAACACTTCCTACTGCACCTTTCATTTTTTGCCCCTTTCTTGGGTTTGCGTGAGACTAAAAGGAAGAAGTTCTCCTTATCTTTAATCTAGAGTCACACACATTCCCAAGCAACACCTGAACTTCTAGTTATTCTCACGCAAGTACAAGTTGAATCTAACATCCTCTAACAATCTCTCACACCTACACAGACACATACACACAAATACACACAGATGCATACAAATGTTTGTACCATTTTGATCACTTTGCATTGACACAGAAAAGTTTAATGTATCTAATTAATGCTACTCATTAACCATAATCTCAGGAACCTAAAGAAATATATTCTTTTTTGGCTTTTAGTTTTTTTAACACACATATACAAACCTTTAACCTGAAGTCATGTAGTATTCCTCTTGCTTAGTAGCATTTTAAAATGGGTCAATATACAAACTTATCTTAAGAATGCCTTGTTTAGTCTGACCATCATAGGAAATGTTTTAATTCAGTTCAGTGTTGTAATAGTCAACCATCTGAAAAGCTGCCAAGAATGTGGGGAGGGGGAGAGCGAGTAAGGGACAGAACAAAGTTTACTTTTCTTCTCTCTTTCTTCATGACAAGAACAGGAAACACACAAAGAAAAGCTATGCCAGGAATTTCACTTACCCTCAGGAGCTATATTTACTGCTATATGATGACAGTCTTTAAACACGGTTTATTTTTGCCATTGCATGGCTATATGTTTACTGCACATAATGTATTATTCAGGGGTGAACAGAGTATTATTAAATATTCTACTCAAGTAACAGTACTATTACTCAGATAAAATGTAATTTAATTACATGTAAAAAATACAGATCTAAATAAAAGGTGGATTATATAAAATGTACTCACTGACTAAACTTTTTAACAGTGAGAGGTTGGTCTCTCCTGTATAGTGCAAAAATGATGTTTTTATTAACAACATAATTTAATGAAGCCACCGTTACAAATTAAAGTGCAGTAACAAAATTAAACGTGGACATAAAGTTTCTAACAAAACTATTTTTTGTTTTCACAGGTCGTCAATCTCCTTGTACTAAGCAGTACCCTGTTAATAAGGAAGCTTTACAGGGTATTAGGCCTATCATATAACAGCTTGAGAAAAGAGGTATCTTGATCAAAACACATAGTGAATCCAGCAGTCCTGTGTGGCCAGTTTGTAAAGCTAATGGAACTTGGAGACTCACAGTGGATTATCGAGTAGCCAGTAAGCATTTTGATAAGCTAACTACTCTAGTTGCTGATCCATCTACTATTTTTGATGGGATTCCTATTTCACA
This sequence comes from Parotocinclus haroldoi, assembly GCA_034779995.1. Lineage (NCBI taxonomy): Eukaryota > Metazoa > Chordata > Actinopteri > Siluriformes > Loricariidae > Parotocinclus > Parotocinclus haroldoi. The sequence continues at coordinate 2,412 of JAUZST010022717.1, forward strand.
CTCTATGTTCTCTGTCATTGACATGGCTAATGGCTTTTGGTCAGTTCCATTAGCAACTCAAAGCCAGCAGTGGCTTGCCTTTACAGTGGGGGGTGTCCAATTTCAATGGACACGGCTGCCACAAGGGCTTCACAATAGCCCCACTATTTACCACCAGGCACTCAGAAAACACCTTTCCCAGGCTGAGCACATTTTGCAGTCATTCATTATTATTCAATATGTTGATGACGTTTTGCTGAGGCCAGTCGTGACAAAGCTCAGTTGTGTTGTGCTGGTGTAGAAATATTTGGGACAATGGGTTAGTCAGGGTTCAAGAGACATTTTGCTTGCATGAAGCTCTGCAATTAGTCCAATCTCATTGCCAACCATAGTGCACAAACTGCGAGCTTTCTTTGGTCTGTGTAATTACTGTAGACCTTGGATAGATTCTTTTGCTGTGATTTCACAACCGCTATACGATCTGCTGAAAGGTAACCCTGGACAACATGATCCTCTTGTACACACAGATGACACAACCACTGCTTTTGTAAATTTGAAATCAGCCTTGATATCTGCATTGGCTTTTGTGATGCAAACAACTAGTACAGAGTGCAATACCAAAGATATTTCTTCCATCCACAAGCTACAGTCTGATTCCCCCAGTTGAAAATTGTGGAAGTGGCTAGATTCAGGTGCAAATGTGGCCCCAGATGGTGTCTGGACCAAAGGGGGATGAATAATCGCACCTGACTCATTACTCCCTTACCTAGCTACACAATTCCATTCCTTGGGTCACACTGGAGTGGAAAAGATGGTTAATCAGTTTTCACATTGGAATCCTAGGTTCAGGGAACAAGCCAAAGCAGTTTTTAAAAATTGTGTAGCGTGTTGTGTTGTGTTTTGTTTTGTCGTTTATTTTATTTATTTAATTACTTATTTAAATTGTATTATTAATTTGTTATTGATTTAAATTTTTACGTAATTTTGCTATCATTTAATATACTTTAAAGTATTTATTTAATTAACATCTAGGCCACCCATGGAGGATGGGTCCCCTGTTGAGTCTTGGTCCTCCCGAGGTTTCTTCCTAGCACTTTCAGGAAGTTTTCCCTTGCCACTGTTGTCCTAGGCTTGCTCAATTTGGGACTGGCCTTTTAAGATAATATAAGATTGTAAAGCTGCTTTGAGACAATGCTCCACTGTAAAAAGTATAAATAATATAATAAGTATAAATATAAATAGTAATAAAAAGCTGCTTCTTGGATCTTGCATTTCATATTGAACTCTTTAAGTTTACCTGTGTGTTTAGTAACTAGGTTATCTAGTAAAAGGTTAACTAACAGCAGGGGAACAATGAAATAATACGCAAATTAAATGCGCGGAGCATGTTGACCTCCTTGAATAATTTAATAAAATAAATGCTGAGCTAAAAATAGCAATTTTCACTGCAATAATTATTAAGTGTAAAGCAACTAGGGTTGTAATGAATCTGCATGGAAGTGTGTTAGCCTTATAAACAGTAGGAAGGATGGTTAGAGAGGCAATAAAAATGATCATGAGGTTGTCCAAGTGTTTGACAGCTGTGACAACCTTGCTCCTGATGATGATGTGATATTCATTGATGAAGATCTAATGTGTGATCATGCCATTGTTATACTATCAATATCTGCTAATTGGTCCGAAACATGTAACACAGGTAAACACTGTATATTGATGATTTAAAAACGAAGTTATGAGTCAGATTGCCGGAAACCGTGTGATAGACGAGGGCAACTAGATCTAATCAGGATAGGAAGATTAGCACGATACCCAGATGCAAAATTGCAGAAGAGGTTAAAAGCAGCGTCTGCAAATTATGAAGCTTTTGCTTTACTGGTTCTTAGTTGGTGCATTCTTAAATACTAAATCAAGATATGAGTGTCGTTAGTAGCAAGCAAATAAGAAATATAGGGAGACTGTAGTAGATGGATGCCTGGAATGGAGTAGAACGTGTTTGACATCTTGTTGGGTAAGCTAAACTATAAGGTTAGAGACAAGAATCTAGAAAAGCTAGAGAAAATTACACAGCTATAAAAGGTGTGACTTCTATATTCTCTCTGCATATCTTCAAACCGGCACTTAGAATGCAAACAACTACAAAGCTGAAACTGCTGTTCACTGAGGGATCGTTCTTGAATGTAAGCTTTCATTGATAAAACATTTGTATTAAATAAAATGTTGCAACATTGTTCATATTTTGACTGATCTTCCTCATCAATTTAATGAGGTCTGGCAAATATTCTTTAAACGTCTTTACTTTTGGTTTTAGGCCTGACTATATTGATCAGGATTGCAAAAGAAGATTTGAAGCCTTATCCAGAATTCATTGTACATAGGCAGAGGTACAAGCTGGACAGAGTGACAGTGGATTGCAGGATTCAGTAAATAAACAACACCAGCTGTTTCCAGCAGCTGGTTCTTAATTGTAGGCCACCAGATTTGCTTTTTAAAATGGAAATTAATTTGTACTTTTGCTTTGACTTGTTTTCTTAAATACAGAATGTGGATTGGACCCCTGCATGATGGTCTTTGTAACACAACATTGCTTTTACGGTAAATATGAACAGACTGTTACGAGACAGAAGATGCATCAATTGTAAATAGACGCGACATCACCCAGAAAACAGGATGTTATTAATAATTGTAATAATAAATTTAATAAAACGATCATTGCAAAACATCACAGTTATAGAAACATAACCCTCGAGCAGCACTAACTCACCTATTTACCTACATCCACACGGAACAGAAACAGCCCCCCTCACCTCCACACCTCATAGTATGAATTTTACTCAGTGCCTTTTGTGTCTCTCCTAGCAAGGTGAGCTCACAAGGTCGAAAGCTGAATGTTGGCACCCACGGCAGGATCAACTCATCTCCAGTTTTATGCAGAGCAAGCAGCCATGCGTCACCTCATTGCTCCAAGGCTGTCCACCACTGTGCTGGCTTTAGATACACTACTCTGCTGCAGGCCAGTCCACCAGTATCCCCATGATAAGCTGACCGTGTATCCACAACCAGCTTTCTAACACATACATACACTGTGTATGGCCTTCACACTACCACTTGACTCTGTACCCTGCAGTGGTTGAGGAGTTTATTCATTGTTTTTGAGTGCTAATGATTTACAATTATATGTGGCATAGTTATCACCAGCAGATCACAATTTTGTTTTCTCTCTGCCATATGACAAAAGGTAAGTCAGAGCAATGGTTCCCAAACCTGCAGTTTTCAGCCTGTAGGGCATTAGAGTGTAATCTACACTTTTATACTTTTGACCTGTTATTAGTATACTGTATGCATGCAAGGGCAGCACGGTGGTTCGGTGGGTAGCACCGCTGCCTCCCAGCAAGAAGGTTCAGTCCCAGGGTGGAGCGGCCTAGGTCCTTACTGTGTGGAGTCTGCGTGTCCTCCCTGTGTTGGTGTGGGTTTACGCCGGGTACTCCAGTTTCCTCCCACAGTCCAAAGGCATGTGTATTAGGTTAACTGAAGTCTCCAAAGTGGCCCACTGTGTGTGTGTCTGTGTGTGCCTTCCGATGGATTGGTGTCCTGTCTAGGGTTGTTCCTGTAATTTTGTAAATAAAGCAGGGCACATGTAGAGTCTACACTGGATTTATATAAGTGGTTAAATCACTGTAGGTGTTATATACACTTTTCAGCCATAATGTAACAATATTGACAGGTGAAGTGAATAACGATGGCAGTGTCATGCTTTAAGGAATGCTCTGCTGGGAAATTTCCTCACATTCATGTCAATGTTATTCTGCTACATTATATCTAAATCTTGTTTCAGACCAGGTGCACCCATTCATAGCCACAGTATTCACTATTGACCGGAGCCTCTTTCACTTGCAAAATGCATTCTGTCCAACCAAAAAGTTGTTCAAGAATGGTTTGAGAGTAACAAAGATTTAAAGATATTAACTGGGCCTTAGAATTCCTCAACTGAGCATCTGTGGGATGTGCTAGGCAAACAGGTCTGACCCATGGAGGCCCCACTTTACAACTTACAGGAGCACTAACATCTTGGTGCCACAGGACACCTTCAAAGGTTGTGGATCAGATCTTTGCGACATCAGGAAGACCTTCACAAAATTGGTTATGGCTAGTCAGTATAATCAAAGATAAAGAAGACATTTAAGCACCTATTAAAATAACTCATCAGTTCAAGTCTACACAAGAAAATAAAAGTTGTTTGTATAGTTTGGATGTCAGTACAGTGATCCGTGAGTTAACGTGGGGGTTACGTTCCAGGATCACCCGCAATAAACGAAAATACTATTTTAGTTGACCTTGCAGAACGTTTGGGTGGCATCGTAGGGCTTGAATGAATTCAGTCTATAATGAAACCTTCACAAACAGCAAACACAAGTAGCGTCTCAGGCGGCCGATGCTCTAGTCTTACTTCTCGTTTTTGTTGTGTATCCGCTGAGTAAATACGCAATTTACTGTAAATCGTAATATTTTATGATTTATAACATTCCTTTATTGTTAGAATTAATATTTTTAATATACTTTTTTATAAATTGTATGATTTTTTAAAATGTAAAAGTTCCGCAAAAACCCGCGAAACTGAAAATCCACGATATATTTTTTACATTAATATTTTTTAAAAAAGCCCACGATGCACCAAGTTCGTGGTGAGGGAACACTGTATATTGATATAAGGACTAAACTGAAAAAAAATGGAGTTCTTAGAAACCTGATGCACCTGTCCCTTCCTTTAAGCAGTTTGAACTGTAGAATTTCCTAATATGATGGAGTTGTGAAATTCTGACTCATCTCAGAAGTATTTTTTGTTCAAGCCGGAGATTTTCCATTTTGCTTTTTTGTTTTTGCATTGGTGTATTTTTTAGATGTGTCACTCCTCTGGCTGTCAGTTCTGTAAGGAGTAAGAAGACAGTAGTACACCTAATAAGGAGTCCTTCTCTAAAACAGCTGTTTTCAACAGGTGATTATTATACCAGTTTATATATCAAAAAAGAACTCAGTAAACCCACACAACAACAGAAAGACACAGAACAAGCATTTTTGATTATGATGCCATTCTCAATCAGTGAAACATAAAATGGTCCCATCAAGAAAACTAAATTATAAGTATATCCTAGCTCAATTTAAAAGTACTTTTAACACAAGCATGTTTATGTAGTAGGTCATTTTAGTCATTTAAGGTGCTGATTTTCAGTTATCCACTGTGTACTGTACGCTCTGCTATTAAACAAACTGAACCCACATAGGCCATGCAGTAAAAACATAGAGCACATCCTTTATACACCTGACAATGTCCATGTAATTTTTTGTGTTTTTTCTTTTTTTCTGAGACTCCATTTGGGTGCCAAGGCGAAGAAAAGTCTTGATGCTTGTCTTCCTTTAGTCTTACGTGCATGATCCAGTCAAACCAAGCTCGTGTCACGGAGCATACATGCTACAGAATGTGGTTTGAATAGAGCATTTAGGTAAGATAGTGCTGTTCCATTTTTTGGCTTTTTAGGTGAGCATAGGGTTTTGACTCTGATGTGGGCAGCTACAGGGAGCCAGTGAAGTAAATGCAGCAGTGGGGTGTTTTCAATCAATGGGATAAAAATTAGGTGTGAGTGGGCACACTTTGCAGTCTGAACTTCACAACCCATATTTTTGGAAGTGTGTCATTTCACAAACAAAGGAGATTCCTGAGGCCCTCTGAAGAATGTAATGTGCACCAATCCCCAGTAAGAACGCCTGTGTACTTCCCACGAAGTGTAATAGTCTGTGAGGTCACAAAGGTACCCAGAATCACTCTAAGAAAATGAAGGCCTCTCTCACACTGGCTGATGCTAACGTTCAGGAGAACATGAAAACAACGGTGTGTATAAGTGTTTCAAGTCATTGGTCTCTAAAAAAAACATTTAATATTGCGTATATATTAACAATATTCTGTGGATGGATGACGCCTTTTTCACATACTTTTGCTGCTCACAGATGTAATACTGTAAAAAAATTTTCCAAATACAAAGCATAGCTTCATAGCATTATTATTATGAATTCTTTCTCTTACACGAATATCTTATTTACTTTAATACATTTTTTGTCTGTGTATTTCTCTGGTAGATTACATGTATGCCCTCACCAAGACAAACACAGACTGATTTTGGTTGGGTGGCACGGTGGCTTGGTGAGTAGAACCGCTGCCTCACAGCAAGAAGGTCCTGGGTTTAATCCCAGGGTGGAGTGGCCTGGGTCCTTTCTGTGTAGAGTCTGCATGTTCTCCCCGTGTCTGTGTGGGCTTACTCCGGGTACTCTGGTTTCCTCCCTCAGTCCAAAGACAATTTGTTCATTCATTACTCTAAACTGACATTGGCTTGTGTGTGTATATTTATATGTGACTGGTCTTGAGATGAACTTGTATATGGATATAACCTTGTGGGTGTTGCTGAGATGGCCACTGATGCAGATAGCGACGTTAAAGAAGCCAAATAAACTGTTTTTGGTGAAAACACTAATTAAAATATAAGCACTGTGATATGTGAGGACACAGAAATGAGGCAGGCCTCACATTCGTTGTGTAAATAGTTCTGATTAGGCTGACTTAGCAGCATATGTTTTTCCAACCCAGTCTAAGGCTTCCTGTCTAAGTGTACAAAAGCATTGGGACCTAATTAACACAACATATGTTTATTTGAATCCCCATGTCGGGTGTGAAAAGAAGCTTTGGGGAGACACCACATGCAGGAGCTGTGAATGCAGGAGGGGGCTGTGAAGAGAGGCAGCAGAATTAAGAGGTGTGTGAGAAAGCGAGAGCTACAGAAAACTGGAGAGAGAGTGCAAATGGAGTGAGTGAGAGACAGACAACTCAAGGAGAGAGGAAAGGAGATGGTAGCACTTAGTGCTCTGTGGAATTCGCACTCAAAATCATATGAGCTCTTGGAGATGTGAAAATGTATTCCACAGCAACCCCCCCCCCCCCCAAAAAAAAAGTGGTGCAGCCACTTCCTTAGTGTATAATTAGCCGGTAATCAATGCTAAGTCTCTTGGAGAGCAGACTTCTGCTCTCCCTCACTGAGGGCTGGGGGTGGGGCTGGGGGTCGGGGTTGGCGGGGTTGGTGGGGAGGCTGGCACAGGGAACACAGCTCTTTGAGCTAAGTCCAATTATGATTTATCACTTTGTAGAGTGAGAAGCCCATAAGGTGCCCATTTACCAAGAGTGCTGACAATAATGACAATTCGCAGCAATTAATTCAGATGGAAGTTACAATTACAGATTCTTAAAGGATACCAGACAGGGCACTTCTTAACTGAAGATCTAAATTTGCTAAAGTTATCAAAACGTCCCATAAATGTCACTTCAACAAATTCCACTATCCTTTTGTAAGTACTGTATGTTGTGCATGTCCGTATGCTAATACAATGCATTTCAAATTTAAAAACTATCTGTAGCGTTCATAAATACAGTGATTGCAGGTCTACACGGGACTACGTGTTATCAAGTACAGAAAATACATAGTATTATAATAAGAACCATGGGTGTTTCCCATTTTAAAACATACTTATTAATGAGACAGCCTTTCTAGATACTGATTGCATCATGATTGTTCACATCACCTACATGCTGCTAGGGTTTACTCACCTTAACTGTAGGCAACAACAGAACAAAATCTCATGTTCCATGTTTATGGTTTGTCAAATGAGCTTTAAGTACGTACAGAAACCTGAACCGATCTCAATAATTAGGTTGTTGTTACCTGTGCCATCATCAACCTGAGCTGATGTTTCAGTTTAAGTAATTGTACAAGATGTCTGTCAAAATCAGTTAATGCTAAATAATTGGAACTATGGCAGGAATTCAAAGGTCTCTGGGCTCTTTCGGCCAAACAGAATCGAGGAACATTGTTAGAGGGTGGTCTCAAAGATTAAATGCTTTGCTGTGCATGCTGTGTTATTCTGACTGCAAAGTGCCTGTGTTTGACAGGACAGGGCAGCTGTGCTCTCGCTTACATTCCTGGGGCTTGCTTCACCAGCCAAAATGATTCCCTCAAACCCCAGTCTCAACTGACTTGGCAAGGAGCCATAATCTCAAATCTATTCTTACAGGCTCTCAGTTCCTGCAGTCACAGATGGGTGCCCCACTTTACCTCGGTCAAATCTCATAAGAAGTTGCATGTCCCGATGCTCAAATACTTGCGAACCAATTCATAGGCTATAGTATATTAATATATTTTTTGACTTGTTGATCTTTGGCCTGGAAAAAAAAAAACACTTGGCTCAGCAACATGTCTCATATGTATTAGCAAGCAATGGCAGACATAAATCAAAGTAAAGCCATTTTAATCTGCTTATAAGTTTAAAGGCAATATGAGTGGGACTTTTTTAACACACAAGTGTAAATAAATGCAGACTGAAGTGCGTGTGGAAAAATACATGAGTAACATAATGGCTAGAGGCACGTGGTTTAAAAAAGACGAGGTACCTGCATGCTGAGCAGAAGCAACGTTAATTTTACGAATCAATTCCATTGTTGTCTACCCAAGGCACTGTTGCCTGCTAAGAAAAGCATAGGTTGCCATTAGTCACCTGATTCCCTTTAAATTCAGGTCAAATTGTTTTCACTTAGAGCATAGAAGCTGAATTACAGAACATGATGACAAAATGAATCACTAATATGCACTGTTTGACCACTGTACTGTAGGTACACCTCCATGTTTCCAGACACATCTGGAATATCCATTTTGTCAGTATTACTTACCGTGTAGAAGCCCTTTGTAATTCTGCAATTTGTACTATTTATCAAGCAGGGTTCTACAATGCTTGTCATACAATAGAAAAACACTCAAAACAAGTATGCTTCCATAATTTCTTGCGTATGTACAGCATTGTGCAAAGGTCTCAGGCACTCAATATTTTTAAATTTATGTTATGCTTATGCTTTATTTAGGTTTTAGTGGACATGGCACATTTCGTTCTATTACAGATTGTGATCCATCTGTTTGATCATACTGTGCTCATCCCCTTTACTCATTCCCAGTACCTACTAGAAGCAATAAGGTAAACGTGAATACAGTGTTTACTGCTACTCTAGCAGCACTTCTGTGTCTGATCCAGTTGTGCCAGCATAACAGACTCACAGTACTGCCACACCAGTGTCCCTTCAGTGCTGAGAATAATCCACCACCCAAATAGTACCTGATCTGTTGTGGGTTTGTGGAGGTCCTGACCATTAGAGAACAGAGTAAAATGGAACTAATAAAATAGAGAATGCGTGTAGGAACAATGAGGTGCACCTAATGAAGTGACAAATGTCTGTATTGTAAAATCATTAATATACAATTAACCTATCAGCTAAGATTTGGGACCTACAATCTATTATAATTTGTCTAAAAAAGTGTCTGAACCTTCTACTGTATACCAAAGTCAGTAAGTGTCCAAAAAATCCATTTGTATTATTATTTTTTATTTATGAAGCGTTCATGCTTGAATGCATATGAACATGTTATAGTGGCAGGTAACGTTTAAATACCAGTTCAGTTCAGGTCAGCTCCTATTCCCCTATCAGAGAGACCACGTGACAGTAAGGGTGTCTACTTACTTATGGCCATTTAGTTTACATTCCTTATAGGCGTTCATATAAAGTGTTGCTCTGCATACAGACATTGTACTTGAATGATCCCTGATGTCTGTAATCTGAGCTGTGAAAGCTACCCTTTACAGCAGAAATGCCATTCAAGGGTTGTCCTCTCCCATAAATACATTATACATTTGATTGTAAATTGTGCACAACATTCGCACAGTGTCCTCTTGTACCAGCGTTAGTAGTAACTTTTTTAGATTTTTTTGTTTGGTTTATGTAATGTCCCATCAGCACACTTTTTAAATATTAATGACCGGAACAAAGTTACATTGATACGCACACTTCGTCAGTACAAGCTCAATATCAAACACAGTTGTGGGCAATTTAGTATCTCCAGTTCACCTAACTTACATGTCTTTGGCCTGTGGGAGAAATCCGGAATACCCAGACTAAACACACGTGGACACGCAGAGGACAAACTCTACACAGAAAGGATAGAGGTTTCTCCAGCTGCATGCCCCAGTAGTAACTATCCAAACATTATATCCACAGAACTTTATATAAATACGTGATACGTCAACGAGTTCCAACGAGTATAGAATACAATTGTGTCCATTTGCTGAATTTTAAGGATTATGTGCACTGTACTGTTCTATTTTTTAAGCAAATACAGATTTTTTTTCTCACACAAAACAATTTTTCACAAGTCCTTGTGCAACACTGTAAGACGTGACTGTAGCATTTATGTATGTAGTACTTTACAGGATTTACGTTAAAGTGTATTTGTATATAAAGGTATAACGGTTTAAAATACATTCATATGTTTCCCTTGTGACCCAGATCTCTGATTACAGAATGGGTTAGTAATACTGGTCCTCCGGTCCTATGCGATGACACACTTGGCACCAGAGCTTGGCCAGCAACTCTCAGACTGATGAAAGCAGCCACTGCTCTGTAGCAGGTATATTTAGTCTCTCACCGGGATACACCACTGTATGAAAAGGCTGCCTCAGAGAGCAGTGTGCTTACGAAGAGGGAAAACATCCTGTAATGATACCTGTCTGACCTGCCTTATTTTACCCACTAAGTTTCATCTTGTGGTCCACATTCACATGTGGACAGCTCTATGAGCCTTCTGAGGGACCCTAAGGTACATTTGAGCTTTGATCATTAAAACGAACCATATATACTGCTCACAAAAATTAGGGAATATTTCATTAGGGGATATTTAGTTTTGAAATACCTTAACTTACCTCCCTTGAAATACATTTTTGTGAGCTGTATATGTAGAGTACATATAAACTAGTCACGTATAAACCATTCACTTTCTAAACCCGCTTAATTTAGTTAAGGGTCATACAGGTTCCAGGACTTATCGGCAGCACAGGGCACAGTTAATCAAGTCTGCTCTTATTCCACCCTGTTGGAGTAAGTGTAGGTGTCAATACCTTTTCAGTATATTGCTAGCTGAGCTGAAGAAAGACATCTGTTTCGAACAGAAAAGGCTACAAAATAATTCTGGAGCCTGATTTTAACTTATTTATGGTTTCTTGTCTATAAAGATATATTATAGAAAGCGATACATTATACAATTTATTTATTAACTTTAAATGCAAAAAGCATAGAGTATTTATTCAAAATGTGATGCTGCACAATTGCTAATATAAAGGAAGTAATAAATAAAATAAAATATACACAGTTCTGTATTTGGGATTATACACTCTGTGCTGTGTCTGCTGGTTGCTTCTTTAATGTTATTCTGATGCTAGTTTGCTGAGTGTTACCAATTGCATTCAGTTTTAACTCAATATCCAACAGACTCTTCATTTAGGAAACAATATGATTTACTGTCCATACCTTGTTGTAAACAATGAACAAGCCTTCACAGCATAGGGGAAGACTGCACGCCAGTATATAACGGACTTACCTTAAGTTTTTGCTACATCAGCATTATGCATTCAGGATAAACAAACAAACACTGTGAACTCACCATACACTATGTATACAATTGTGTAAATGTAAGACTTTTTTTTCTAATTTTTTATACTAATTTTGTGAGTTTTAGTGCTTGATTCTGTAATCATTGTTTAAAGGCTCCCGAAAGGATTTAGGGATTTAGAAGATAAATTACATTTTTGGCCGTGTTACAAGTACAAGCAACGCAGGCCAGAGCAAATCAGGCAAGTTGTGTGTGCGAAAGGCTCAGATGTATATCTCAGTACACCCCTGGGTTTTAGCTCTGCTCACTCATCCTGCTTCAAAGCTGTGGCATAAAGCAGACATTGATGTGTGTGTTTCAATGTCTTTGCTTATGAGCGTTGTGTATCTGTGTGACAGCTAAGAGAAGGTCTTCACCTTGAGGCTGGGCAGCACCAGCACTAAGAGGCCGGTGGTGGCGTGTGTCATAGTGGCTTTAAGGGGCATTTCATCTGACAACAGCTTGCCAGCCAATGATCTTGGCGAGGCCCTTCCCATATTCTTCTAGCTTTATCAGTATCAATCATTCAGATCATTTATTTTTAGTGGAATGTGGCCTCTTTAAAGTACATCCTTTGGCTCTGGCTCCTAGCAGTCCACTAATGAGTGTCAATCTGCCAGCTTTGGCACTTTTCCAGCAGACACCTCCTCTGACACATGCAGGGCTGCAGTCAACATGCATTATGCTCCCTCAGCCAAAGCTGACACTGTGCAATAGTCCTGTAAAAGCCCCTTATTGACTAATTGTACATGTGGACACTTAAATAAACGCTGATAGTTCATCAGGGTTCAAATGTAGTTTTTTAAATGAGCAAAGCACTCCACTGAAGTAATATTGCTCTACTGAATTTTTAAACTAGGGTTGCTTTGGCCTAGGGAAGAGACCCACAATAAAACGAATTAAGTATCACATATGAAGTGAAATTTACTGAGCCTGAAAGTCATTTCAAGAAAAAGAATGATTGCATTTAATACTTTAATATGCGTTTCACATAAAGGTCACATACTATGTTATGCACTCACTGATCACTTTATTAGGTATACCTCCTTGTTTCTACACTCATTTGTCCATTTGATTAGTTCCACCATAGGGAAGCATGTTCCTTAATCTCACTGGGAAGCTGTTACATGCTTTAACAGCTTTTCAACTTGGTGATTTATTTTATATAGACAATGTGGATTCTTTAATACAGGCGTTTAATACAGAGTGTGCCAGTGATACTTAATACGTTTCACCATACCTTCCTATTTCTAATATGTAGAGTATTTCTGTCAGCGTATCAATTAGCACTAATTGAGCCTTGTGTAAGCGTATATGTCTATGTAATGTTTCCATGTGCCTGTGCCCTGGCAACTGTGTCAGTGGAAGGATTTACTCAGGCCACAAGGGTGTGGAAATATATTCTAATGTACACTACTACCGTAAGTGAATCAATTAGACTAAGATCAAATACACACAACATGCTTTTGTGTGCATCAGTGTGTGAGGTTTCTATGTGAGAGCATCTTGGCAGCGCTGGTGCATGGCAGGCACAAACAGGCCAAAAGGGTGAGGGATTTTTTTTTCCATATCTGTGTTCCCGAGGTTCTCGGGAGAGTTCAATTTTCTAGTAACTCAGCAGACGTCACACAGCTATTCTGGCCGGTCAGTTGTGACAGCCGGCCAGCAACAGCAACGTCAGAGCAGGAATGCTGAGGGTGGGGGGGGGCAGCGTTACATGTGCTGATCCTAACAGAGGAAGTGGAGAAGGGACTCTCCCGTTTCACTAGGGTGGTCACTGCTGGTAGGGGGGCATAGGCAATCTGGATAAATGAGAAGAGGGGATAGAGGCAGGAAGAGGGGTGGGCAAGGTATTTGTGTTGGTGCCAGCAGAGTGAGGGCTCAGGCATGCTGCATTCCTTGAGATCAACACCACGGTGTTTCCTTTCACCCACCATGCCCCCCCCTTGCCTGTCCCCTTCTGTCCCCATATCAGTCTTCTTCGCTTCTCTCTTAAGACCCGCAACATAGTCATATACTGTATTACTAATATTACTTCAGCTTTGTGAACGCTTATTGCTGCTGTTTAAAGGCATTGCTCTCTCCTGCCATGTCTTGTGCCCAAGCAAACATAAGAAAAGATAATAAGCTCAACAACTGTCCAAGGAGAACACACAGTTCAAGAGGTTAAATGGCTTGCAGACTATTTAGCAGCAGTTGTAAATTAAGAGAGCCAGGATCCCCAGACAACATCACAAAGTCCGGCAGCAGCCTTCTATGCCCATCCTGTGCAGTGACTGTAAAGACAAATTAGGTTTATTCAGTTCTGGTTTTGGTCAGCTTTGGGTTGGTCCATCGAGTACTCACTCTTGTATACCTGCTTACTACTAGGACTCCCATAAAACCACAGGATGCCATATAAAGCAGGAATGGCAGAATTTACGTCTCCTCAAGTTAGCAGTATCAAATAGATATATCATGTTGAACATTTTTATATTTATGAAGTGTGACACTGCATCTCTTGCTGTTGTGGCAGATGAGCGACCCTGCGTTATTATTATTACTGTATTATCCCTTGAAAGGAATTCCACAGTCTACTAATCACGCTTTGGGCTGTTCCAAGGATTGTTGCCACTGTTATCTGTGTTTGACCAGCTTCAGGATGTTCTATGGCTCTCCAAGCTCCGCATTCAGGCAAATCATGTTGCAGAGGCATTGCAAGGTCTGGGAAATTGCAGGATGTGCACTTTCAAAATCCTGGAACGTTCAGATACTCCAGCACTTTCAACCTTTTATAAAGTGCATTTTATCAGTTAAATAAAAGATGTTTTTGCATCTCATTTGCATTATAGAACAACTTTATAGGACCAAGTCCTTTTTTATTGCTTCTTATTCATTTTGAAATTTCTCCTATTTTTTGTGTACAACCCCAATTCCAGTGAAGTTGGGACGTTGTGCAAAACATAAATAAAAATAGAATATCATTTGCAAATTATTTTCAGCTTATATTCAGTTGAATTTACCAGAAAAACAAGATATTTAATATTCAAACGTTATTGTTTTTTTCTTGATGTTCAACTTCAGTTGCTCAACAGTCCAGGGTCTCCGTTGTCATATTTTGCACTTTATTATGTGCCGCACATTTTCAACGGGAGGCAGATCTGGACTGCAGGCAGAGAAGCCTAAGATGTTTCTGGGTGTTGTTGATATATGGCTTTCGCTTTGCATGGTAGAGTTTTAACTGGCACTTGTAGATGGAGCGATGAACTGTGCTCACTGACAATGGTGATCTGAAGTGTTCCTGAGCCCAAGTATTAAAATCCGTTTCAGAATGAAGTCAATTCTTAATGTAATTCCGCCTGAGGGATCAAAGGTCGAAGGGATCAATCGACCTTGCCAATTACTTTTCTCCAGATTCTCTGAATCTTTTGATGATATGATGGAATGTAGATGATGAAATTTCAAATGTTTTTGTAATTGCACATTCAGAAATGTTGTTCTTAAACTGCTGGACTTTTAGCTCATGCTGTTGTTCACAAAGTGGTGACCCTCACCCCATCCTTCTTTGTGACTGACTGAGCCTCACATATTTCCAGTTAACCTGTTCACCTGCGGAAGTTTACAAACACGTGTATTTGAGCATTCCTCAACTTTCCCCATCTTTTGTAGCCCCTGTCGCAATTTTTGGAACATGTTGCAAGCATCAAATTCAAACTGAGTAAATATTTGCAAAAAAAACCCCAATAAACCTTATCTATTTTCACACTGAATTGTAGTCTTTGTAGTGGATTCAGTTTAATATGGGTTGACAAGGATTTGCAAATCATCGTATTCTGTTTTTATTGATGTTTTACACAATAAATTGATTCTGCTATATACACCAAATTCTTAAGGAAAACAGCTGGAAAATGGGCTGGTGGTTCACCTTCCAGTATAAAAAATGTAGTGGTTCAAGCATATGAATTTGAAAGTGATCAAGCCAGATACCTGACCTACATATGATTTTACATCTGTGGATGGACATTGCAGTTCATTGCAACAGTCAGGCATAACACTACACTTTTCCAACCCCATTATTGGTACTATTGCCTGCTTCTCTAATTATTTGAATGTTTTGAGCCAAAGTGTTCATATAAAACCATAAGATACCTGTATGCGATAGGAAGTTCTATCATGTAAATCTGCTGAAAGTAAGTTAGTTCTCTCTTATTTTGTTCTGTGCATTTGATAATATTTCAACTATAACTCAGAAGGTCAATCTCAATGGACTATACTGCTTTCAGAAATATTTTTAGATTTTGTTTATTGTAAAAACACACATTTTTGTTAAATCATCAGAATGCGCTCCTAATGCTGTAAGTATGGATGCCACGTGGCTACATTTGATGTACATCGAATTTGCTAAGCGTAACAGGACTGAGTAAAAGTAAGAGGAGAAACCAGGTAAAAAATAATTTAAAGTTGCCTGAGATTGATGTATGTGTAAATGAAAATAAATGTAATGTTTAAGACTTACAACAAGCAAATACACCCATTGGGCAGAAGCACTCTTATACATACTCACGTCAGGCCAATTTAGGGTAATCAGTTAGCCTAATGCTAACCACTGCGGCATTGTGCTGCCCAGATGGTAATTCATCGGCAGCATATGCTACAAACTTAGCCAAGCATATAAAATGTTAAATCCACAAACTCACAGGTATTATATGTTTTATTAAAGCTATGTTCTTGTACTTGGACATTTGGAGTTTGGGGGTCCTCCCCCAGAGTATTTGTAACAAACTAGATGCCATTTCTTTCATTCTGGTGTGTTTGTTATCAGCTTGTTGAACACCTAATTTTACCTACAAAAGTCCCTTCATTATCTTCATTAACTTAACGAAAACAAATCATTAACAAATAACCAACATTAAGCTATCTGATATATCTCTTAACATTGTAACATTGTAAAGAATTTCCTTATTTCCATTGTGTCTGGGGAGGGGAGGGAGAAAATATCATTAACCAAGACTACTCTACTATTACTGCTACTAGGTAAATAAGGCAAAGCTCGCTCCTTGTATTTCATTTGGTCAACATTAAACCGTATTGTTAACTATAATTATTAAAAATTCAATCTCCAACTCGTTTTCCAAAACAAAATCATTCTACAACTTGCTTACCAGCTTCACTATCTCTCTGTATTTTGCACTCTGTCACCCTCAAAGCTGCAGTATGAACTTCAGCAGGTGTTCAGCAGGCCTTTACTGTATATATTGCATATGTGCATACCCCCTCGGAAAGCTCTCGTCTTCTTTTTCTTGACGCTAATCTTTTGAATAGCGCTGATATTTAGGGAGTTACGGTAGCCTAGTGAGTTGTTATAGTCAGCCTAGACTCGGATTAGACAACCTAAACTCGGATTGGACTTGATGGAATGAATTATAGAGCAATAGAAACAGCTCTGGGTGAACTAATATTTTATGTTAAATGGCGGGGGAGGGAAGAGGAGTTCCAAAAGAATGATTATGAAATGTGGGAGGGACACGTCCCCTTCAGTTATAATTGTGGCGATGTCCATGGATACAGAACTAAAATAATATTTCAGGCAAAAATATGAATGTGATCAACCTGGGAAATTTCTATGTAAACACACATGTGCGTGTGACTAACAGACTTGAGTTTGTAGGTGTGAAATCCTGTGTGAACAATTGCTTTCCGCTGCTTGTCCTGGACTTCAGTGTGTTTGCATTTATGTACTGTGTGCAAACTCGCTCTATATGCCAATAAATATATACACTGCCATTCTACCGTCTAAAGCACATTACCATATCAAAATCAAAATAAATTAAAATCAATAAAACATATCTGTAGATCCTCAATAATTATAATCAGTATTATACTAATGCTTCATATATGGAAAGCATTTTCTAGATAGATACTTTGAGTATAATATTAGTATAATATTAATCATAGATGGCAAGGAGGATCAGCAGGCAGTGTTGTCTTTAAAGTTATGAAGCACAGCTCCAGGACCACAGAAATGATATCTGGCTTCAGTATCAGTGTGGAGTTTTGCATTATCTCCTCAAGTTAGTTTGACTTTCCTCTCGGTACTGGGTAGTTCTGAGTTAGTGAGTGAATGCAATGCTCTGCAATAGACTGGCACCTTCTTACCATTTTCTCAGTGTTCCCAAGATAAGACTGAGACCCACCATTATCATATCTAGAAAAAAAAACACTTACTGAATAAATTCATAATTCATTTATTACTGTTCTCATCTTGAAATAACTTGTATGGGGTATGGGGTGTATGGGGTGATGTTGCTATCCCTGGTTGAAGTGTCTCTGGTTTAGTTTTGACCTCATACTCCTATGTGGAGTTTGCACCAGTAGTGCTCCAATTTCATCCCACAGTTGAAGGACTTGTTAGGTCAAATGGTATCTCTAAAGTACCCTTGATATGTATATTAGTCAGTGTATAAATGTGTGTGTGTGTGCTCTATGATGGACTGGCATACTGTCTAGGTTTAATCCTACAATGAACATCTTAGTATGCTGTTAAAAAATGATTTCCAGTGATGTGTTTCAATGCTTTTCAAGTTAAACGCTTTATAAATATGGTATTTCAGGTAGCATCAGGGTGGTGCTACTGTGTTTTTTCTTACAGTCACATACTAAAGGCCACTATAGAGGCACCAGTTAACCTAACATGCATGTCTTTGGACTGTAGGAGGAAACCAGTGTACCCAGAGTAAGTCCACGCAAACACACAGAGGACATGCAGACTTCACATAGAAAGAACCAAGGTCGCATCACCCTGGGATTGAACCTGGGTCCTTCTTGCTGTAAGGCAATGTTGCTACCCACCGAACCATTGCCTGGGTGATGTGACCTTGGTTCTTTCTGTGTGAAGTCTGCATGTCCTTTGTGTTACAACCCTCAAATGAGAAAACATTGGGATGGTATCTAAATTGCTAATTAAATACTTTTTATGCAGGATTACATTTATTTTCTCTGTTTCAGTGAAGACAGTATGAACCAAAGATATTATAATAATCTGACATCCAACAGGTGATGTCAACAGGTGATTATAATTATGCCTTTTAACAAAAGCAGTATCCACGAAACTCCACGACTTTTAAGGAGCAAAGAAAGCCATCTCCAGTTTTTCAACATAGGTGAGAGGAAATAGCTGATATAACAACATGATGAATGGATTACTTTATCAAACCTTTATCAGGCACAACAATGTAGAGTTACATTCTCAAATACAACTTAAAATGTTAAACAAAAAAAGCCTCATATTAAACATGCCCATAACTGGTGTTGCCCTCTCTGGGCTTTGAGGCACCTAGGATTGACCATCACACAGTGATATAATGTATTGTGGTCAGACGACTCAATATTCTAGGTCTTTTTTTTTAGAAGAAATAGAGAACGTGTACTCCGGACCAAAGAAGAAAAGGACCGTCCAGGCTGTGATCAACAAGGTGACTGTTAGCAACCAGATGTCTAGCCATCTAAGTGACTGTTAGCAACAGGTTTGAAATTCAGGGTATGTCATGGTATGGGGTCGTGTCAATGCCCTTGGTAAAGGTCATTTACGCTTCTATAATGCAGAATGTAGCATTAATGCAGAAAAGTACACTGAGATTTTAGAGCAACATATGTCGCTTTCAAGATCTTTTCCAGGGACACCCATGCATTATTCAACAAGACAATGCAAATAAAAATTAGGTAGGACTGATATTTGCATAATTTTTACATAAGTAAATTATATTATAACTTAAAAATAAGTTTCATCAGACCACAGGACATTGTTTCTGTAATCCTTGTCTTTAGTCTGCTTGTCTTTAGCAAACTATTTGTGGGTTTTTTGTACATCATCTTCTGGGACGACAGCCATGCAGACCAATTTGAAACAGTGCTCAACGTATGGTCCGAGCACTGACAGGTTGACCCCCTATCCTTTCACCTCTGCAGCAATGCTGGCAGCAATCGCATGTTCATTTTCAAAAGCCAAACTCTGGATATGATGCTGAGCATGTGCATTCAACTGCTTTGGTCGACCCTGGTGAGGCCTTTTCTGAGTGGAACCTGTTCTGTTAAACTGCTGTTTGGTCTTAGCCACTGTGCTGCAGCTCACTTTCAGGGTGTTGGCAATCTTTTTATAGACTAGGCCATCTTTATATAGACCAACAATTCTTTTTTCAGATCCTCAGAGGTGCTTTTGATGACCAGTATGAGATAGTGTAAGTGATAACACCAAATTTAACACACCTGCTCCCCATTCACACCTTGAGATCTTGTAATGCTAACGGAAAATGGCTAATTGGGCACAATTTGAAAAATTGAGAAAATGAGACTCAATTTTGTGAGATAAAAGGTAAAGTGAATGTAATCAAGAAAGTCAGCTTCACTGAAGGCATAGCATTGATGGCTCATAACGATACGTTTAGCAGCATATGGCTGTATAACCTACCAAAAGTACATATTACACCAACACCAACAAAGCAAAAGCATTTATTAATCGAACAAAGGCATGAGTTATGTTAATATAAACAATATTAATACTATGATTAAAAAAATATATGGCAACAACTCCTAAATCAAAATAATGTCCAATTTAGAGTAAAACCACTTAATCTAATAACTAAGTGTTTAACATGTTCATTTTAATGCACAATTTTGGTCCTTTGACTAAATGCCAAGCTGAGTGGAACATCGGTCCCCCCAAATTATTTTGGCCATGGGACGACAAGTCGTTTAGAAATTCACCGAAGCTATGGCGATATTTTGGGTGATCAGGATTAGGATTAAAAATCTATGCATTTAAAACTTGCAAAAAGCTACTGACTTTAAGTCTAAGAGAATTACAGCTGAATCTGCTCTCAGTGGATGAGGACTGGCATTGCCATCTCTTCTGTCAGTCAGAGAGCAAATCTGCCAATTGTGGAGATTATTAGCAGATGGCAGTTGGGCACAGCAACTTGGCAAATAAGTACGTATTTGTCTAGTTCCGTGCAGTAATGTGGCAGCAGTAAATTTTCGTTCAGAATGCTTGCTAATATTATATTTATTGCATCTCCCACAATTCAAACACAATTATATTTTGGATGGAAATGCGTAGATGTGCTGCATTAGCCATTGCACCAAACATGCCCTTGAACCACTTCCTGTGGTACAGGTTAACACCCACCTAAACCGGTAACATCCCCTTGTTTTTGTGTCAAAACAAACCCTGGAGAAACTCATCCACACTTTACTTTCCAGTATGGTTAATTTGTAATGAACTCATGATCTGACTTCCCAAAGAGCATACCACATGACATCAAGTGGTCCAAAATGCAGCTGCCAGAGTCCTGGCTAGAACCAAAAGACTGGATCACATCACCACCACACTGGCAACCACTTTTTTTACACATGACTTATTTAACAATATAAGGCTAACAACTAAATAAATAGAAACAATATTTTGCTTCTATGTTACTTGCCGATGGAACCCAGTCACAGATTTGATCTTTTTCAACTGGGAAATGGTACCTTTCATTAAACATTGTTATTTATTTGTTGTTTATCGATTGTAATTGAATATTGCGATTGTATTAGATTGTAATTGGCATTTCTCTTCTTTTGAATTACGTTCTTGTATCTGAAAAGCATGCCTTATGTATGAATGATGCTATATAAATCATATTGCCTCTTATCACGTGCCATTATTCCATAAATGGACATAAATTATTTTATATTGTGCTAATCTGTGGTAAGGAACATCAGACCATCTCAGATGTTTGTTCACAGATTGTTAGCCTTGTAGGGGTCATTGTAACATCTTAATGAGATTACTCTTCAAGAAATTCCTCTAGTCTCAGTATCTGCCTTTTGAGTAATGTGTGAAGGCAGAGCTGATCTTAAGGCACATATTGCTTGTTTTTGTTAAAGCAATACAAGACCAATTGTATTAATACATTAGGTTTAGTATTTCGGATGTGTTTTGCAATACAGCAAGGAAATTTCCAAACTGGTTTGAAATGTTCTTATCACTTACCAAACATTTTCCTCTTGAAGCACTGAGAAGTTTTTGTTTTCAACGGATCACAAACGAATGCTCACAATAACGAGAGGATATTTCTTTATGGGAAATATCCCCTAATTTTTGGGAGCAGTATAGCTCCATAATTATAGAAAATTACTTAATAGCAATATCCTTAACTATTGTTATTGAGTTATTAAGTGTACAATAGATATAGACGCTATATCTGAAATGTAGGTGTCTTATGTGCAGGATGACCCTTGATTTCCAATACTAAACCTGGCACATGAAGGAAGGAAAAATGTGAAGTGACGAAGGGTGAACCAACTGACGTGGTTCAAGCCTGACACTGTACTCCCTCTGGGGGTTATCCTCCAGTAAGTATAGCAAAAATAGGTCAGGAGAAAGAGAGGGAGGGAATGAAGGAGGGATTTAAGAGTAAAAGGATGTGAGAGAAAACCAGTCAAGGTGGAATGTGCAACACACAATGTGGATTTAAGGGAACTGACAAAAATATGCACAGGTGAAAAAACAGCGTATGAGGAGGGATTTCTGAGGAAGGGATACTCTGGTGGTCTTTCATGCCCATCATTTACACTGCTTCCAGCTGATGGTTTGTACTGACAGAAAACACAAGGAAAGACAGCCAGCCAGTGTTGTTATGCATTCCACAGTTCAGCTTGTGGCAGGACACCCTAGGAAGTCAGCTGGAATCCAGAACAGAAGGACTCAGCTGCTTCTGCAGCCACACCACACACTCACTTACTGTCATACTGCATGTATGACATGCACCTTCTCCACTATGAGTGTGCATGGCATTCGGGGCTGCAGGTGGTATGCCTAATGTATAAACAAAACAAAACAGTCACCTTGTGTGTTTAAGGTAGTAACTTCAGATTTCTGAAAATAGCATTGCAGGGTGTGCGATTAGATTCATAGGTTGAGAAGAGGTGGTACAGTGTCACAAGCAGATGATCATGATTGGCAAAAAGGAATGATTGTATTTATCCAAGAGACGTTACAAAAATCCCAGTCTACAGGAAATTATCTTCAGAATTTGTGGGAATTAAATTAAATATTATAAGGTACATATCAGTCACAGGTTACTAATATTTTGTTTCATAAGAATGTGATCAGTATGTATGTACTAAAATATTAAGTCAGTTTGTTCACTTTACATATTACCTTTCAACAGCTGAAATATTGATGGCTCTATATGGGTGATTAAAGACAATCTCAAAAATAAATTATGTGTTATGTATGTGTTTAACTTTTTAAAATTGGGGTTCTTTAGGTATGCGGGGTGACAATGTGATGCACTCTGTAACCACGGTCACCTCACAGCTTCAGCCCTGATTAATTTCTACCATGGCATCTGGCAATGTGGAGTTTACATGGCCTACTCTACATGGGTTTACTCCAGGTGCTTTGTTTTTCTCTCACATTTCAAAGACATGCATAAGGTTAATTGGTCACTCTAAATGACCCCAGTTTGTATGTGTCTGACTAGTATCGATGGAACCGTACGCACGTCAGTAACAGTCGTTGGTGATGCGATGTGATTAAATAAAACAAAATCAAAATTTTCAATACAAAAACATTAAGGGATCATCTAAAAAGGTGTCTGAACTTCTTCACATGCCACATGTTGTGTTATGTTAAGTATCTTCTGTATGCTTTAAAATGAATGAATTATAATTAGCAAAAATAATTCATTTGAAAGGGTTATGCAAACCTCTTTATATTTATAAAATAGATAAAGCCTGCTATTTTAAAAGGGGTGTCAAAACATTATTTTTTTATATTTAACTGTTCTTGAAACAAAATGTTTTTGCCACTACACTAAATAGGTTAATAAACAGTGATGAGATGCCAAAAAGACATTTTCTCTGCTGCGAAATTTCACTAATCTCTTGAAGCACTGAGCATGCTCGCAATTAATATTTTAATTTTAAAGATAGTTGATAATGTCTGAACTTCTTGTGGTAGTTATATTTGCTATCAGTTATCAGTGGTGACTACCAACTTGCAAACACAAACAAACCAATAACAAAAAAAAACTCAAAAAGCATCCCCAGTTCTATGCCAACCTCAGACTCTATCTATGTGGGGTTTGCATGTTCTTCCTGTATTCATGTGGGTTTACTTCAGGTGCTTTGGTTTTCTCTTACATTCCAAAGACGTGTTAGGCTAATTGGTGCTTTTGAGTGCCTTTGCTTTTCTCAGTATGTGTGTGTGTGTGTGTGTGTGTGTGGACTGACACCATGCCTAGGGTTGCTGACTCTACACCAGATTTTCCACTACCATGATCAGGATTAAGCGACAATGGATATGACAATGAATGAATTATTTAAAATAAAATTATTTAAAAAATAAATTCAGGATATTTTCTCCTTGTTGTTACAGGAAAGTAACTTTTTAAAGTTCATTTTTCACTGTGCAACAACTCTGATAATGTTGACTCTTGGAACTTAGCTATAGTCTTGAAGCTATAAAGTCTATTTTTCCAAAAGTTTTGGTGTTTTTAAATACAAAATACATCAAGCCCATATATGTATTCAGTTGTTAACTGGTTAACTGTTAGAATTACATATCTTATCTAGCTAACCGTGCTAGAAAAGCTGTGACACAAGATCTGTCACAAAATTAGCAGTGTGACCTCTGAATTCTTTAGTTTTTCGTGGCTTTTACACTGAAGTTATGATCTTCTCAAAATAAAGAACACTGCTCACAATAATTAGGGGATATTTCATCAGTTACTCATTAGTTCATTACTAACTTTTGTGAGCATTATATGTAAATCTGACACTCTAGAGGTGTAATGAGTAATGCGTTACTTTAGGTACATTTTTAGGTACGTTTTGTATTTTATTACACCTCCTAATGTCATAATCTGAATTACATGCTTTTACTTGATTCTTTTTTCATGTAACAATATCTTATGTACGTACCTCGTTTGTACCTCAACCTCGTTTGACACAGTTTGGGAACATTGACGGTGATTGTAGTTGCACTGTACCTCTGGCTTTCCCTGCTGATTCTTCTCTCCAGCACAGCTAATTTGATCTTCTTCCCCTCAGCTAAAATCACAGACTGACCCTTACATTTTGTTAATTAAAATTAGTGTCCGTCCCCTTGGCATTGACTTGTTACATCAGATGGAATCAGCTTTGTGTCAGCGAGCCCGAGGGTCTTGGGCCCTAACAAGTCTGAGATCCTAATTAGATATACAAAGGAGCTGTGGGGTGGGGGGCACAGAGGGTCCTGCTGGGCTGACTGTGGCTGCAGGGCCAGCAGTATTTATACTTTACACACCTATGGCACACAAACGGTGTGGGTGTGAGCAGAATGACACTGAATCTAGGCGGCGCCTCGTGCGTCGTACATCACAACCATTATTATCAGTCAGGAGAGAGGCAGAGAAGGAGAGAAATGTTGTGGACAAGACCATGGAGAAATCAGTTAAAATAAAGAGATATAAAGATGCAAAAAAAGTGGAAAATCACTGGGGGCACATAGTACAAGGATCATTCAACCTACTCTCCTACCTGGCACCCAGCCTACCTACATATCTTTATTTACATCTGTTAATTCCAACACTAACTGCAGCTTAATGGATTTATAAATTAAACCCAAAACCCTAATGCCCACTGGTCAGAACAAGCAATTAGTGGGTGTAGTTAAACATACATCATTAGCTGTAGACTTATAATTAATCTATTCATTTTCTTAATTGTTTAATCCTAATCAGGGTCATGCAAAAGCTGATGCCCAGATGGCAACACAGGGTGCAAGGCAGGGATAGCCCTAGACAGGTCATCAGTATTACATGGCTTTTTTTCTGTTTTATCTAATTTTTTTCCAAAGTTTCCCATTTAAAAATTTCAGTCATTGGTTATTAATGGTCGTTTGTCTGCACTTCTTCAGAATTGTGTCATCTCATTTTCCTGTACTATACAGGAGAGTGTTAGCTCTGTATGTGACAAACCCTTTTGGCTGAGCTAAATGTCAGTGGTCTGACCAACGGTTTAGGTGCTGATGCAGGTTGCGCCAACGAGAGCGGACAGAGGCAGTGGAGGGGGAATGTGCTCGGGCCTGGAACAGACATGTGTCAGTAGCACAAAGAGAGACATGATGAGACACGCTGGCCAAGGAGATACTAAGTATGTGTGAAGGTTTGAGCATTGATAGATGGGGTTAGAGGGTGAAGCAAGAGGCCTTTGGTTGATCATGCAGATGGTCGTTGCGGCTCCGCGTCTGCTGCTGGTGGTGTCTTCTGACTCATCCAGACATGAGGCAGCTATGATGGCAACAAGACCACAAGCGCTGTCACATTTGGAGTTAAGCAAACTGAGAATAGTTAAACAAGTTGGGATAGGAGCCACATAGCCTTTCTCACCTTTTCTCGTTTTACTTTAATTTACCCTCTCTGTTCAGCAGTTCCTTATTCTTCTCCTTATTTGCTTTTTAAGTTACTGCTGATTTATTTCAGGTTAGATTTTCAATATGAGTGCACATATTTTTTTTTCAGTTACCCTTTTAGTCTTGTTTGGTAAACCTATGAAATGAAACCAGACCCCAAGACACAATATTTATTGAGATAATATTTATATATGCTTAGAACGTCCCACCCCATTTACTTATGTACAAATCTAGCTAAATAAACATCATATACACCAGCCTTCTACGGTTGCCATGGTCTGCTCATTCTAAATGACCATGGCCAATTCATTTGTTTATGGGCTGGTTGCCTGATTTGCATGTGTGTCTCACGGGATCAAGCAATTGGGGATCAGTTTTTCCCAATAGTTGTTGATGGGACACTAATTGTTGTACCACCACACCAAAAGCACTTCATGTCTTTAAACAGCTTTGACTTATGTCAGCATACCATTTTGTGCTGAAGCTGTAATTGTGGAAATAAATAATAATTTTCTTAAAGATGTCAGTACTGGTACAAAGTAGAAACAGTAGTAGATTTTTGCTTTTTTTAAGGACTAAACAAACAACCATAATTAATGTTAGCTTTTATATGCATAGCTATACATTGTACGCTATATGGAAAGTTAATTAAGCACACAATCACACAGTAACCAACAATGTTTAGATCTTAATAAAATGAGTCTCTGTAGCGATGCATGTGTAGCATAATGCTTTCATTTATTGCATATTTGCATGCTATCCTGTATAGCTGTACTTACTAAATAAAAACTTAATAATGGACATTATTATTAGTGTTTTATTACAGTTAAGCAAAAGTATATTTATTACAGTTAGCTTTCAGTCATTGTGAGTAAAATAAAGGGTGGCAGTGACAATATAATATAGTATAATATACACTATAATATATAATATATTGTAATCACATGTCAGTTGTAACTGCATATCGATTGCATTGGCCAAATAGTTTAATAAGGTTCAGAGCAGGTTACACTGTCATAAAGACTATTTAACATGCATAACATTTTAAGAGACTTAAAACAAAACAAAGAAAACATTTTTGATGATTTGCAATAATCAGGGAAGCTTGATTTGGTTAACTTCAGATGGACAGGGCATGGTCATGTCTTTACACGCAGCACTTCTTCCTTCCTCTTCCAAAATGTACATTTTTGCGTATTTTTTAAGCCTAGCAGTTGAAAGTATACAAGAACTGTTTTTTTTTTTATCAGAGACCACCTGAGATTAGAGATAATGCCTGTTTAAACCATCAGAAAAAGTGATTTCTTAATAATGTGCCTGCTGTCCAAAGCCATTTACACAGCTCTACACAAATGAGGGCATATTTCATTAACGGATATATTATGAAGTTTCCCCATATTTTTGTGAGCAGTATGTTTATTAGGTTAAGAGATGGGCAGGGGTGAATGAGTGAAACAGTTGGGCCCACTAGACTTTGTTTTCCCTCAACTGTATCTGGAATATATTGTAGTATACATCAAAAGTCAATTCTTTAAAATCACAACATCTCTTGATTGAAAGGAATGTTAATGGATTTATGGTATAACGGTTTAAGTTCAGTGTACAGGATTTAGGATGTTTATTCTTGTGGTGTATTTTTAATGAATGGTTTTTGTGGGCTGTTTGAGAGTTCAGCTCAATTCTATGGTTTGTTAATGGTAATTAATAAATATTATAGGACTAAATATGATATACTGTACCTTGGATCTCAGCCATTTAATCAATGTCTATTCGCTTTAACAGCCAACTTTGAATTCTTTTAAGTTTTACAGCAAACAAACACGAAGAGGACATGCAGACTCCACAAAAGTGAATGCTGGGGGCTAGCTCCTGCACTGCCGTGCCACCTTGTGTGTGTGTGTGTGTCTGTACTACCTTTCCGGTTGTGTGCTTGGTTGGTTGTTGGATCAGGTCTGTACTAGAGACAGTTCAAGTGTTTCCACTGCTGTTTTTCAACAAGCTATAAATGTCATTCTGATTTTTTTCTACCTGTCCTATTACAAGTAGGACTATTATGTTTGTCCCCATGCAACCTGTATATTCTCTCTAACCTATAACTATTTAAAATAGTTCACATTCTCTCTCTGTGTCGTATTGTTGATCTTCTGCGTTGTTCCCAATAATATCTATCAAGGCATTTTTGTTTGCTTCTGTCAGACAATATGCCATGTCTATTTTAAAGTGTTATTAGTGTTATTTCTCACAGTCCATTAACAGTGTATGTTTACCCTTATAACAATCAGTTGAAATATCATACTGATAATTGTGATCTGTTTATTGTAATGTATTTTGTAAGTAGATAACATTCCAGCTAAAAAGGGAGCTTTTCAGAGAGCTGATATTATCTTCAATTTACTGCTGTTTGAGACAGACAATTTTGTGAAATAGTCCTAATAACTGGTAATTACACGAGATGATTTAAGCAATGTGTTAGTGGTGCTATACACATTCCACTTTTTAAATAAATACTTTGTGGGATAGTTAAAGTTTCTGAAATGTTCAGGCATCCTTGTTCTATTGTGAGCCTTCCCACAACTTATAGATTCTTCAATCTCTCTTTAAGCATATTTGTAACCAGGGTGAATTATGTATTTTATCAAGCACTACTGGTAGCGGAAGCCTCATGGAATAGTCAATCAATTCTGATCAAATCCAATCCACACCACTTTATTCACTCATTCATTTTGTAACACTCACGTACTCGTTCACACATGCTCACACATTAAGGTTTTTATTATATATCAATTTATATTAGCTGGGGACCAATGTGAAGGTGATTTGTTATATACAGTATGAGCAACCTTATACAGTTTTTCTCCATTGGTTTGGCTCATTTCTTGAAACTGAGATGACATTCTCAAAATAACATGGACAAATCCCCAAACTAACTTGCGGTTCCTCACAACAGAATGGCATTTCTCATTGCTTTCATCACATTTCAAATGCTTTGTACATGTCTCAAGCACTTAGTACATCTTTGCAAATGGTTATGTACAAGTATCCTACACTTAACACAAGCATCCTACATTTAGTACATTTTCCAAAAGAATGCATCTTGTTGATCTATCCCAATGGGCTGGTTCTCAGTGTAATGGTTGTTCTCTCCAAAACATGTCAGCACATTTTCATCGTTTAAGTCATCATCTGCAGAATAGTCAGCTCAATTGTCAAAATTAGTTAAGAAATTGTAGTACAATACAGTACACATATTTTGGAACTTTTCATAAATTCATGACAATCTGGTGAGTAGGTAACAGGTGCAAGCAGGTTTTGACGAGGAGGATTGTCCCACATTACAGGTAACCAATCCATCAGTTTGTTGAGTTACCTGACAGGTGTTGTCTATGATTTTGAATGCTGGCATTGCTGTATATATACAGCTTGG
>JAUZST010022728.1:0-31783 GCA_034779995.1 Parotocinclus haroldoi
TCTCTCTCTCTCTCTCTCTCTCTCTCTCTCTCTCTCTCTCTCTCTCTCTCTCTCTCTCTCTCTCTCTCTCTCTCAGTATGGGTGTGTGTGTCTTACTATACTTGTGAGGACCAAAAACTTTCATGTTTGACAAGTGAGGACTCCCTGTACTTTAATTGTTTAGATACTTGCTTTAGGATACTGAGTTTAGGTTTAGGTATATGTATAGCATTAACTAGCTGCAGTAGTTCTTCATTGTCATGCATGTGTGAGGAAAATCCTCACAAGTATAGAAAGACAAGTACGTGCAAGTGTATGTGTAAGATTTCAAGTTTTAATTATTAACGTCCTCTTAAACTTTCCTTCACATTCACTGCAATTGAATAGTTGTAAAGTTGCAGTAATCCATTAAATCCCCTGTAAAAGAGTAAAGTAGAAGTATGTAAAAGTGTGATGATCCATCCATGTATATATTATATAAAAAGTGTTGATGGAGTAATAGTGAGTCTGCACTTGGGTGCATGGCAGGTGTTGTCCTGGAACACTTGCCACCTGACAATGAATACTGAAAAACAATCTTTTTTTGCTGCATGGGAAAAAAAAGCCCTGTAGTCTGTCATTGGTGATGCCTGTGATTGTACCAGGAAGATGGTAGAGTGAACATGGCAGTGACAGAAATACAGTTTTGTAATATATTTAGAGTGAAAATGTCTTGTGCTGACATAGCTTGCCGACATGAATGCCAGCAACCCTGACCCTGGTCAAGAGTAAAAAGTTTGTTGAAAGGTACTTTCAGACAGTGCAGTGAGACAGTAGTCTTTGTAATGTCAAGTAATTGGTGCATTTTGCAGTAGAAATACATTGGTACTCTGTTTTTGTTGTAGGCTTGTTGAGAAGCGAAAACGATTAGCACCAAGCAATTTTTTTTCCTTAAGGAGTAATGTAAATTAAGTGAATCTGTTCCAGACCCCCTGCACAGTTGCTTCCTGATTTATCATGGGAATAAATCCCGAAAAATCCATCATAAGTTAGATGATAGATAGGTAGACAGACAGACAGATAAATAGTCCTGAAATGACATTTGTGTGAAGGTGACTTTTGAGCATGAAATTAGAGGCTGACTGGCCATAAAAGCATTGAAGTGAATAAAAGAAGGCTGTTGAGTTGAGTGAAGGTGAGGTTGAGAATAGCGAGGGAGCCTCACACATATGGTACTGTAGTGTGCAGCAGTTAAACTATATAACCCACTATTTAAACCCCAGGACTGCTAAGCAGCCATTGTTAGGTTCCATAGCCCACATTTGTTTGGTTTTACATTCAGGATTGTGCCCGTTTTAAGTCAACTTGTGTATTGGCATTGCTAAATGTTGTACCGTATATGATGGGTTAAGATGACTAGGTTAGGGACTAGATAGAGTAAGGATAGGGTTTGGTAAAAGTGGAAGAACTTCAGATGTTGTTTTAGGCTTAGATAGTTATGGCTAATTGGAAGCAGGACTAAAAAGAAGCAAAGACTGCTAGGATATGCCACATTTATTGGTGTTCCAGCTGCAAAAATGTAAGAAGAGTTGAACATCTGGAACTATAACGGACATCAATGAGACTAAAATACAAATCAGAAAGAGTTGGCACAGTATGGAAAATGCAAAAAAAAAGCATATAATTAAATTCTTTTTGTAATATTTTAAGTGGCATTTGTGAATGTAACTCTGTATTGTAGTTTGTGGTAATATCAGCGTGGTTATATCAGCAATTAATGAAAGATAGTTCTTGATGCAGTGCCATCTGATGGATCGAAAAGCACGGATGTTCAATTTAGATTTGCACAGTTGCCCTTTAGGCACTAATACTGTTCCAGAATCCTTGAATCATGTAGTGATATTATGAGCTGTAGAGGAAGAAATATGCAAATCCTTTCCAATCTTTCTTAAGGTATGTTGTTTTAAAAATTTCAATCTTTCTCTCTCGTATTTGTTTAACAAACTTAAGATCCCGATCCTTGTTTTTTTTTTTTTTTTTTGGTTTAGGTTTAGTTTGTTTCTGATGGGATTTTTTTGGGTTGGTTGATTGTTTTTGCATTATACATACTGTCTCATCTATTTATGTTTTAGATTTGATTTTATATAAGTCTGTATTCCTTGATAGAGAAGGCACACAGGCAGAGGTAAGCTTGAAAACTGAAAAGGGCTGCTGTGAAAATGAAAAGGCTGCAATATGGAACGACAAGGCTGCAATGAAAATAGGAAAGCCTGTAAGGATGGGACAATGCACTGCAATGCAGGGGCATTGAGACTGCAAGAAGAGGAGAAGCTGGAGGATGGGAGTATTGGACATCTGAAATAAAGAGGCTGCATTTAAGGGGCACAAAGACTGGGAGGACTCTCTCGCTCTCTCTCTCTCTATCTCGCTCTCTCTCTCTCTCTCTCTCTCTCTCTCTCTCTCTCTCTCTCTTTCTCTCTGTGCATGTGCGTGTGTGTGTGCGCGCACTAAAGAGGGCTCACTTGACTGATTCACCAGATTAAATTTGTCAGTATGTGTTTGGTTATAACATCATGACTTGGTTGCTGTCTGAAGGAGCCAGAATTACTTCATAAATATATGTGCTTGAAAACACTTTGACAGGCTTTCGTTTATTTTCTGAACTCAAAGTCTTGTGAACATATTGCAAAATGGAATGTGTTTATTTTTCGTGTATTCCAATACTGGAACCACATCCCTATTCTAAAAGTTGCATTGAAATTATTTATCAATTATTATGTAAATGTCAATATAAATATATCATTATTATTCTTAACTGGTCAGTAATCTTATTGTTAAAGCAAAAATATATGTCTGGTATTACTGAAACAACACTTTTATTAATGTAGTTAAGCATTGATGGAGCAGCAATGTTAACAGTTTTCAATGTTTAATAGTTTTTAACAGTCATACATAAGCAGTACACACTTCCAGCAGCATAAAAACAGTATCATTAGATAGCCAGCTAGGTATCTGTTGGAATAGATAGCAAAAAAGACAAATTAGGGAAGTGGTGTCTGGTAGGCAGTGGTGGCTGGTACTAAGAGGGGGTGGGGTGTAAATTAATTGAGAAGAAAAGTCTAAAAACAGAGTAACACACTGTAATGCTGCCTAAACAATGGCCAGCAGAAATACTAGAACACAAATGTTGCCCTCCTTTTCTTCTGGCCTGAAATCGTCTTGGTGGGTTTTTTTTTAGTTAATGTATCAGCTTTTTTTTACACTTTATCTCACAAAAGTGAGTACACCCCTCACGTGATTGTAAATATGTTATTAGATCTTTTCATGGGACAAAGAGGATATGACTAAAGATATGACACTTTGATACAATGTAAAGCAAGGCAGTGGTCGTCTTTGAGGTTTGTTTGGGGTTGTTATCAGGTTAGAATACAGTTTCCAAAGTGAGGTTATCATGCTCTGCTTCAGTATGTTACAGTACATGTTGGCATTTATGGTTCTGTCAATGAGCTGTAGCTCCCCAGTCGTCCCCCAAGCCAACTTGAATTAGAGCACATCATCAAATGATGAGTCCATTTCCTCCAGAAAGGAACAGAACTGCCGGTGCTCCTGGATCTGTTACGGTCAATGCATTATACAACGTCAGACATCACATTGTTAAACTTCAGCCATTTGCAGCAACTGGCCTGCTGATGGATAATGCAATGCAGAGCAATGACCTCTTTCACACACTTTTACAGTTTTCTTCGAAGTGGCAGTTGACAGTGCTCCATTGGTAGTTATTCCAGAAAAAACTCTCCCATAGCAAGCCAGCTTCCACAATGGCATCGCACAGCTGGCGAAATATCTCCTGAGCGGTGGTGCGGCCATGCATTGAAATCAGTGTGAGCAACTCCTCCATCAACACTACAGACATACATTTCAAGCTGCTCAGTGTCAGTGACGTCTGTGCTTTCATCAAGAGCGTCTGCAGCTGATCATAAATTTTACCTGATGGGTCAGAATTGCGCTCTGTGACTGTTGGCTAAAGAGCTGATGTCACGATGACCCTTCTTTACCGTTGTACTCATTGTGCACCGCAGCCTTATCTGTGCGTATAAGACACATCAAGATACCGTGCTCTATAAAAAAGTACTCTGTCTCCTCTCTGTTATCTATTATCTGTGCTCATCGCTAACTTTTCTGTTCACGGTTTTGAAAAAAAAAATAACGTATTTCCACAGGGTGACAAGATATGTTTTCCCTCCACGTCACTTTTTAAGTGACAGTCATTGTTTCGCATTGCAGTCACGAGCTTAAGCTATGGTGGCCTATAAGTAATAAAAAATACGAAACGCCCAGGACAACGAATGTGTGACAGGTGTGTCTTTCAAACGGGCCGCGCGTGAAATTTGATTTCAAGTAGCAGGCCGGGAGTTTGAGACCCCTGGCCTAGGCCACCTTTATGTAGAGCAACAATTCTTTATTTGAGTTCCCCAGAGTTCTTCTCCATGAGATGCCCTGTTAAACTTGTGACCAGTGAGTATGAGAAAACAAACAGTTTAACACACCTGCTCTTCCTTCACACCCGAGACCTTGTAACACTAACAATTCACATGATATTGGGGAGGGAAAATTTAGGGGTGTACTCACTTTTGCTGACAGTGGATTAGACATTAATGCCTGTCTGAGTTATGCTGATGGCACAGCAAATGTATAATGTTATACAAGCTGTTGAGTGACTACTTTGCATTGTATCAAAGTGTAATATCTTGTCCCATGAAAATATATAATCAAATCGAAAAATGTAAGGGGTGTACACACTTTTGTGAGATACTGTAAGTCTCATACCTGTGTCACTATGTCGTTATGCACAACAGTTCAACTTTGACACAGCAAACAGGGAAAGCAAAAACAAAGAATGGAATGGAATGGAAAGTCATCTCCATTTGTCATAACAATAGCTCAAGAAACCCTGGGTATAAACCTCACCCTTGTCTTTTTAAATTAGGTTGAATGTGGTGTAAGATTTATCCTTTTTTTTTCTTTAGATGAACACCTTGTAAAAGGGGTTTTTGTGAAGGATAAAAACAAAAAAATCCTTCATTTGGAATAAATTCTGTGCCAATCTGAAACTTGAATAACTTGAACAGATTTAGAATGTCCATAGTCTCCTGATCAGCTAACAAGCCTGTTGTTGTTCAATCACATAAGAGGGAAAAATGTTATCAATACCCAATAGGCTCTCTATAGAGGTAGCTGTGTCCAGGATGCAGAGTTGCCTCCCACAGAAAATAATTAAGCAGCTAATAAAAGAGCAAACGTAGGTCACATGATTGTCAAACATTTAAAGTAGGCAGAGTAGGCATCCATTTAACTGGAGCCATGCACACACAACAGCCCTCTCCTCATCCAGTGTAATATGTAATATACCACGATCTGTTTGCCAATGTATAATTTAATGGATTTGTCTAATAATAGCTAGACGTAAAGGCATTTATTAATTTTATTGGGTGGGCTCTGATGCGTAGTAGTAAATTAGCATGGTAGCAAATCCCCTTTGTATCAAACTCACTCCTATGCACTGGATCATGGATGGTGTTTTGTTATTTCGTTAAGTGAGTTCTCTTTATCTACATTCTGGGATTTTCTGATGTTGTTTACAGTTATATTTATGCAGAAATATAGAACATTCTAAAACTTTCAAGTACTGCGGTTCAGTCAAGATGTCAAAGCACAATCTAATATTTTAGAGTTTTTCACCAGTAAGGCAAAATGTCAAGCAAATACTAGTTATGATTCTGGGTAGTCGAAAGCGAGAAAATAATGCCTTGCACTTCAGGACAGAATGAGAAAGTCAGGGACTGTATGTGAAAAGTATGAGAATAGTAACTTCAGTGACTCAGTGGTAAGAGACAGCTGATCCTGGGTTCAGATCCTGTATAGGCTTACAAAAAGGGTTTACAGAATCCTGCCCTGTCTAGTTCGTACCTTTGACTCCACCTGGTAAATTCCGAGTTAAGCTCCAAACCTTCTGTCATGAACCTAAGCTGAGACCTAAGATGATCAGGGATAAAAACAATGCTTTACTTATACTTTGCTTTGAATGATTAGTTAATGTACAATATAGATGTTTGCCATGCACTGGGATTTAACATTTTTCCCCTTGGACTAGAAAGGCTAAAAGCAGTATTTTTCTGTCATGTGTATAAATTTATAATTGTGCAGTGATCAAAAGGCAAACGAACAGTGAAACTCGTGCAAGAAAATAAAGAGAAAGAATATTCTAGACAAGCTACAAACTATGTATAGTTTTATGCTTTATACGTAGATGATTATATGGTTTCTTTACTGCATTAGCTTCACGATGAAGACAGTGTTTTTCCATTATCTTTAGTCATTTTGTTGTCCCATAAGCACTGTATATAACAATATTCGCTATCTGTATGTTAAAATGTTTTATTTATTATTCAGCTTACAGTACTTCTTACTAAACTGCTTTATTTTATGACATGCTACCTTGATGAGTCATTCTTTTTTTCCCCCTCTCTCGTTGATGGTGTAAATTATCCATACCCAACTAATTATACAATGAACAGACAAACATTAAAAGCACAGATAGGTTTAGTGTATAAGACTGAGCAGTGATTTGCTGGGAAAACTTGGGTCCTGCCATTAATGTGGCCCTTCAGCTGTATTTAATGAAATCAGCAGAAAAATGTCACACTGCAAAAATTGTTCATGAATAGTTTGAAGATCATGACAAAGAGTTCAAAGTATTGACTTGGCCTCCAGATTCCCCTGATCGCAATCTGATATTTATGTTATTTTATTTATTTATTTATTGCTACATGGCTGTTTCCCAGGTGTCTAAAGAAGCAAAGTATATTCATAATATAATCATGTTAAATAACTTTCGCCATATTTCTAACACTATTCATGCATCACTGCCAAGTAAAATATTGTGAGCTTGAAAACAATTAGCATCAGAGAATTGGAGTTGCGTGTTGTATATCTTTCAGACTGTTTTAGCCACAAATGGGAAAAATGTACGTTTTTAGATTGGGAAAGAACGACCTTATCTGACATCTGGAGATGTGGAAGTATTAAAAAGAATCAACCAACTATTTTAATGCAATTCAGCTAATGTCTTCCAAATAACAGAGGCATGTTTACTTGGTATGCATTGCACTCAGTACCACCTTTTAACCACTCCTACATCCTATTTCTAAATCCACTCCTGAAGGAATCTATCTTAAATAGCTGAAGTTTTAAAGCATACCTTTCTGTGGTTACAGCACTGACCTCCAGGTCAGTGTGATAACTATTGCCTTAAGTATAGACAATGTATAGTTTGGTTTAGCAAGAACTGCTCTCACGTATATATTAAAAATATGCTGCTTACAAAAATAAGGCGATATTTCATTAGGGGATATCCCCCCAATTTTGTGAGCAGTGTATATAGTACTGTGCAAAGAGATATAGCATTGTTTTAGCAATGCTACAATGGCCATATATATTTATTTATCAGTCACTTATTAGAATACAAACAGAAAATAAGTGGAATGTGTATTCAGGAAATTTGTATCAGAAGAACAGCCTCAATATTCTATAGCAGCAAATATTTATTGTGACCTCCCCGTACACTTTAGCAGTAACGGCATCTCACAGCGCCATCGGAATGCCAAGTTGACCCTTCTACACTCTGAAGCCAAAGTTTGATCAGGAATAGTTATTTTGGAAAGGTAAAGAAGCCACCTTTTTCAAAAGTCACCTTATTTGTACAGAAAAGGCTAAGATATGCTAAAGCTCAAAGCTCTTTGGTCCATTCATCGATAATATGTTATATATGGTAAGTTATTATTAGTAAAAAAAACTAGTGTTGGCATGAGACTTGTGCACAGTACTGAATGCGCACATGCACACACTGCTTCTGAATATGTGGGAGGAGAGACCAGTTTATGTTTGAAGATGTTTATGTTTTAAATCATAACATTCATTCTTCCCTATGGCATTCAGAAGTTCCAAAAGTGTATATTTTTCTTTGAATTTCCTATATGATTGCTGCCATAGCAACATAGGGCAATGCAAACAGGTCCTTAATTGATGGAATGTCTGTTAGTATTAAAATGCTGTGCCACTGGAAATTACAAATATAAATATTTATATATTAAATATATAATTATTTACACTTATATACGGTATATGCAGTATCAAAATGAAATATTGTGAACATATATATATATATATATTTTTTATTTTTTTATTTTTTTTTTTTTATAATTTTTATTGTATACGTTATATATGACATACTTTGAGAGAGGGGCAAATTGCCTGTCATCTGATCATTCTGATCTGTTAGGTGTTGGGAGAGCAGTCGAACAGGCTCTGGATGGCCCAGGCAGACCACAACTAGAGAGGAGCATGAGCAGCTTGACCACTGTCCAGATGCATTTGGCAGCTTTACTACACACCCCCATCAATTTGTTGTCACAGTGCCCATTACATTTCCTGCCACTGACAGCCAACTGCCGCTACCATCATTTACAGTTGTGTCAAGAACCAGAAAGCTGGACTACTATGGACAGAGACTATATTGATTTTAGCCAAATTGAATCCAAATATTTAGGATCTGACAACAGTTGGATTTGGTAATGGAGGCCTTGTTGTGAGCTCTTGAATCCTGCTTTTGTTGTGAAGTGACACACTGCACTGCCAAGTGCACAAATGCTTGTGTGATTATTTTGGGAGCGATTATATATGACAGTCAGTCATCCCTAGTTGTGATTACAAAGGTCACTAACAACTCAGCGAT
Source organism: Parotocinclus haroldoi (assembly GCA_034779995.1). NCBI lineage: Eukaryota > Metazoa > Chordata > Actinopteri > Siluriformes > Loricariidae > Parotocinclus > Parotocinclus haroldoi. The sequence continues at coordinate 8,750 of JAUZST010022728.1, forward strand.
ATGTACAAGACATCCTGCAGCCACATGTGCTGTCTCTCATTGTAGGACTTTCAGCTCGCATTTTCCAGCATAATGCTTAATTAGGGCAGTTCTGATTGCAAAAATTTAATTACTAGAAAGGTGCACCTAATAAAGTGTCTGGTGAATGTATGATATGTCTGTTTGTGTGTATTGTGTGTACATACATGCATAGAAACATACATTTTTCACTGATTTTAAGCACCCAAAGAATCATAGTGCACAGGATGTTCATGTCCCATAGCTGTCCGGGTTCTCTCCATGTTCACTTTTCTCCCTACCTCCAAAAAGCTTGTTGGTCTCGCTACATTAAACTGGCCTTACACAGTAGATATGATGTGTGTCAATGGCTGAATGTGTGTGGTGTCCATAGAAGGATGGGCATCAATCTCATCCTTGTTTTCAGGGTAAGCTCTATATACACCCTGACCCTGGCCAGGATAAAGCAGTTACAAAAGATGGGCATGATGCATTGCCTTCTTTATGACATCAAATCATGACCTCTGTTCAGAACAACTGATGTCTAACTGTATGTATGTGGACTGCCACATTACTCTTAACTGTAGAAACAAGCATTAAAGGTAACAGTGGAAGGTCATGTGCAGCTGCTTCTGCAGTGTGGCTGAGACAAGAGGGGAGGACTGCAGTGTTATCAGTAGAGGGATTTTAAGCCTCATTGGGGGAGTGTTAGCCAAGCTGCAGTTTATCCCTCGTTCGTGTGTAGAGCTTCTGCCCATTGATCAGTGCTAAGCCATGTTTATGTCACTGTAGTGCTACATGGAAGAGGGAGAAGGATGGTATAGAGTAAGCAAGTGTGAGGGATGAGGAGAGAGGTAACTGCAGCGCAGCAGGGAGTGAACCTCTACTTATCCTCTTGCTGAAGCCCTGACACTTGGATTAGCACACTGTGAGTATATACGAGAAAGTGAGAAGCAGAAGCAATATAAAAATATTGGACAAGATATAGAGGGAGTTGAATTTGTAGCTCACATACCCACAGCTGTTATTAATACAAGCACATTCACCAATAAGACATAAAATTAAACATCTCCTTGTTTGTACTCTATTTTATTAGTTCCACTTATTTTACAGGTACAGACTGTAGCCCATATGTATCATTACGTACTTTGTTAGTCACCTTTCTAACCAACAGAACCACTACAGGGAAGATTTATTTGGGAGTCGTTAAACAGCTTGGTTTCACTGCTGGACTGAAAATTGTCCATGAGCCAAAAATATCCAGCCAACAGTGTCCCATGAGCACTGATAAAGGACTAGAGGATGTCTAACAAACTGTGCAGCAACAGATACACAAGTGTCTCTGACCTTACATCTGCAAGGTGGACCACCAAGCTAGGTGTAATAAAGTGGACAGTGAGTGGGAGCACTGCTGTCTGGACAACTTGTACAGTACATGCCACCACAATATATAATATAATATAATATACTTGCCTTGTGGTGATGCTCCAGAGGTTTTGGCCATTACAGAACAAGGTTACAAACTATGAGGAGCAACAAATAGGTAGACTGTTAATTAAATAACTCCACTGCTCACCCACATAGAAAGTAAAGCTGATAAAATGGACAGTGAGTGTAGAACCAAGAAGATTGTTTGAATGTCTTGGCTTATCGGTGTACATTCAGAGCATGTGATAAAAGCCACACTATTCTCTCTTTCATCATGGGTGCAGAGTGCTGCAGGCTTCCCAAGCACATCAGCTCAATCTCTGTATAGAGAAAAAAAGACTCATCCTGAAAAGCAAGACATAGGGGGAGCACCATGCTGATTTTTCATCATGTCGTCTGCCCTCCAAATTCTGTTAGATTTTCATGGTAATTTATTTATTTTTGTCTTTTGATATTTATTGTCCTCTGCCCAATTTTAACAGCACTCTGAACAGTACATACATGAGCAGGCATAATTGAATCTACTGCGCACATGCTTAAAACACAGATGGTAGGCCACCATTTTATTAAACCCCTCTTGTTAAAGTAATGTCATTGCTTGAATGAGAGGGACTAAAATTTTGTGGGGTTTTTTTCCCCACCTGAAAAAAAAGACACACTTACATACACATCAGGAAGGTTTTTTATGTCAATTGTGTAGCCTTTCTGGTTTTATGAGAAATGTTTCTAAACAACGGCTTAGTAGTGGTTCGCGCTGTTGTCTCACGCCTGGGTAGCATTCTGACTTTGGCTGCTGCTTGTATGGAGTTTAAGTGTCTGTATGGGTTTTATGTAAGAACTCTGGATTCCATTAGTTTTTCAACTACATGTATTAGGTTAATTGCCATCTCTAAAAATGTCCTCGTAAATTGTACGTCTGTGTATGTACATGAATGGATCAATTCTGTTTTGAGTTGATTCCCGACATGTGCACCTGCAACCCTGAATTAGATCTAGTAGGTATGGAGAATAATCTAATGATGAACGATAACTACCATAAACTAAACTGTTGATCTACAATTGTATTTTCAAGTGAAATAATAATAAACTTAATAATGAATAAATGATTTTACTGTATATATAATATGTCTTTCCCAAGCTTAGTGTCACATTGCAGTTTGTACGAAATGAAATAAAAAGAATGTTTGGTCAAATAATTATTGTATGACTGAACTGATTATATAAAATTTAATCCAGTAAAAACTATGGACTATAGGTAATGATTTTTTATTTCAAATTTAATTTAAATATATATGTGATTTTTCTACTAAATGACAAATAAGTGAATATAACATGGATTAATTCTTTAAGGTATATATTCTCAAATCATTGTCTTCTTGACACCTGATTTGTTTAAAAAGATGATGTATTAAATCCACCATCATAAGTTATTATCATTAGATTTCTTTTTTTGTACAGGTATACACCAACTAACACACCAAATTACATTCTGTGAAACAGGATGTTAACCAAAATAGAGACTGAAAAGCTTCATCGGGATGACAAGATGACCCGAAGATCAGTCTGAAGAACTTTGATCAGGTATGGTCTTTTTGGAACGGTAGCAGAAAATAATAATTTAAAAAAACATATTGAATGGGGAGCAAGTTAAATAGCATTATGGACAAATACGACACTAATGAATTTATTTGTGATTTAGAAAACGATTTAGAAATTTCCAATCACCACCAATATATAGTCATTATATAATTTCCCCTTCTGGAGTATGACATCATCTCATACAGTTCTTATTTGTTTATATCCAATGCCGTATGGCATTAAAGCCAAATTAACAAGATGTGGTATTATTATTTAGTAGTGCACTCTCTTAAGCACTCAAACCTCAATTTAAATAACACAGCACTTTTCTCTGATTTGTTTGATGTGTTTTCCAGCTGTAAATCAAGGATACATTTGTATTGACACTGTCTGGAAGACAGGGCATGTAGAAACAGAATGAAATGCCTTTGATCCTGTGCAAATGTCAGGACAACATATGTTGGCCTACTCAGTTTTTAAAAAAATCTGCAGGTGCCGCAAAACTTTGTACTGTACTGCAATAGTAGTGTGTGTGTGTGTGTGTGTATATATATATATATATATATTGGCGACTTTTGTTTCCTATTATAATTCTTCAGAACTCTGTATTAAAGAGATCAGATGTTGATCAGGTAGTATTCTTTTATCTATTTATATAAAAATGAAAAGGTATTAGTGCATATTGTTACAATAATGCTAAAAAGAAGCTAGAATTTTCCTATATTTTTGCCTAGTATTCTGTGAATTACAGTACCATATAAATATTCAAAATGGTAGTACTATTTTGAATATAGCTTATTGTGACAAACAGAAGTACTCAATCAAATCTATGTTGCCACTTTTTACATACTAAACTAGACTGATGCGTATGCTAAGACATAGCCTCTGTTTCGGGTTATTTTATATATGTATATATATATATATTTATATGCATATATGTGTATATGTATATATGTGTATATATATGTATGTATATATTATTGGGAATATATAAACAATATATATGTTAAAATATAATACAACATTCTACAAATGTAAATGATTTAAATGAATTAAAATTACAAAAAGGGAACCCATCAAAAGAAAAATAATATGCATTTGGACACAAATTATTGAATGGCATGGTGAACTGGGGATGGTTTAAATAACAGTCAGTATTTCTATTATATTTATAGTATAACCATACTATGGATATTTAATTGAATACGCATACAAGGAATGGTATTCATATTCTGTTATTATCCTGAGAGCAGTAGTGAGAGCTTAATTAGCTGCAGGATCATCACAGCTTTGTCAGATTGCTGGCTAGATGAAAAAAAATTTAATGATGAAAAGTAAAGCTGTATACATCATTTATGTAGATGATATAGAGATGGATATGAATAGAGATGAGATAGACTAATAAGTAACCTATTAAGTGTTATGCTATCAGGGTTTTGTTTGCATTTTTTTTATTGAGACGTATAATGTAAACATAAACACACATTATTTCAACATTTAATAGTGAATGAGTTACTTATGTACATGATACATTTACAGTCCTGCTCAAATTCATACCAGTGTATGTACCTTTATCAAAACATGCTAGATCAAAACCAATGACTCCGTTGTTCATTTGCCATTTGTAAACCACTGGGGTATCAAGGTGACAAATGAGGTGGCTCCGAGCTCTCCCCATGTCAATGTAGATTTACTTTGGGTAGTATGGTTTCCTTCAACAGTCCATAGACATGCATTAGGTTAGTTAGTCATTGGTAATTGGCCCATGACTAGTATTTTGATATAACTTTGTGTCTGTTGCCCATATAACCATTGGCACTGATGTAACATGAAGAAAATCAACACACAAACAAACTATAAATCACTTAATATTTCTATAGTGCAAAAAGTCACTGTTTTGTGACATTTACTTTCATTACTTTATTATTCATTTTCATCATTTTCTTTTCTTTTCTGCTTAAGTAAACACCACATAGGCATGGGAAACGCATTCAAACTTCACACTGAAATGATCTAGGTTGCTCCTAGGTCAAATAAGATCAAACCCTGGACCTTCTTACTGTGAAGTGACAGTACTATCCACTGAGCCACTGCACTGCCCTAATCCACTTAATTCAGGATGATAAGAAACTTCAGCCTAAAAGCAGTCTAGTGCACAAGGTGGGAAATGACCCTAGACAATTCAGTGCACTCTCACTAACACAGGAATACTTACTTACCCTAGTTTCCGGAAGGTGGGGGAAACTGGAATATCCAGAAAATATACACCCAGACACATGGAGAACATGCAACTTAGCAGGTGGAGTCTCAGAAATTGAACCGGGGATTTCTGAAGCTGTGAAGTGACAGTGCTAACAACTGCTAAATTATGCCTTCCTAATTTTGTAACGTTCAAAATAAAATGAGATTCTTCAGTTGAGATTCTTTGAAATCTACTTGATTCACTGCAAGTCTGGACATTTAGAATCACTGTTAAGTGCTTAATTCTGGCAGATCATTTCTGTCTGCTTTTCAATGCTACTAAATTCCATAAGCATCCACTTACATAATGCCAGTAATTATTGTCTGTATTTTTAAATGTAAAACAGCATTTGCAAAATACAGACGGTAGTTCTCCTGATGTCCTCTGTAGGTGTAGAACCTTCATTAATGTATTTGTGTGAACCTTCAATCATACAAATACAGTGGTGCTTAGGTTTGTTATCCCCTTAGAATTTTCTGTATTTCTGCATACATATGTATCATAAAGTAGATCAACAAAACACAATTAAACAAATGAGACAAATAATATTATACTTAGTGATTTATCAGTGTATGTGTTTTAAATGCTACATACTGTATGTTTTTTAAATACAAACAAACATATATGTTCAAAACTTTTTAATGGAGAAGCATTGTGGAATTAATATCATATTTTGGGCCTGTTTTGCTACACCTGGACCAGGAAAGCTTGCCATCATTGATGATAATGCAATAAATTACACCAGCAAAGCTTTAGGACAAAGTCATCAGTCTATGAATTGAATCAATAATTGTGGGCCATGCAGCCACATAGCAACACTAATCATATCAGTTGTTCTACAAAAAGATGGTTAAAGAAGAATTATGTTAATGATTTGGAATGGCCAAGCTAAAGTCCTGACCTTATTCCCACAGAAATGTATGGAATCTGTTCATATGAAGAAACCTCCCAGAACTCAAGCTGATCTGCATGTAAAAATGGGCTAAAAACCCTTCAACTGATTTCCAAGAGCAATCAACACGTAATGGAAACGTTTGGGTGCAGGGTCCTGTCACACCAGATACCTAAAGCAATGGATTGCATACAATTGTCACTTATAGACGTGTGACTTTCCTCAATGCACAATTGATTAAGTAAAATATTTTGTCTCATTTGTTCAACTGGGTTCTCGTTATCTACCTTAAGTACCTTTAGGACTTCTAAAATCTGATGGTGTTTTAGATCATAGTTTTGCTAAACTGTAAACATTTTAAAGGTTTCACAAGGTTTTAAACACCATGGTACTTGGTATTAGTCACAGGCTTGTTTGAGAACAAAATGTTCCACCAGATAGGGAGGACACATACTTGTCAGTAAAAAAAAATCCTGCCTCTCTTAATCACATTAAATTGAACACTCAAGGAAAATAAATGTCTATGGTAGTTTGGTATTCAAGTAGACAGTTCAACAGTGTTATTTACTCCAAATCATTGTGTTTTATTATGGGAACAGTCATGTCAATAGAAGAATTATGAGAAACGTATAAGGAAATAACAGTAAAAATGACATTGGCAAATTACTTTTTATAATGATAAAATATTACCAAAAAATATAATTACTTTATATTATCAAATTTTGTCTAGCTCACTGGACAGTGCATCTGCAAAATCATCTATCTACTGTTGAGTAAACTACATAATTATTTACATTTTTTAGTAAACCTAAAGCATGGTTTAGGATCTTACTGCAATTAAATTATGTAGTTACTGTATACTATCATGTAACTACTGTGTACTGTAAAATGTAGTACTAAAGTGTATTTATGTAATTTACTAATATAATTTATCACAGTACATAATACTGTATGCAAGTGACTACATTTAGTACAAAGCATTACAGTGCAGCATGGTGGCTTGGTGGATAGCACTGCCGCCTTGCAGCAAGAATTCCATGGATTTAGTCCCAGGGTGTAGCAGCCTAGGTCCTTTCTGTGTGGGGGCTGCATGTCCTCCCTGTCTGCGTGTGTTTACTCCAGGTAGGTTAGGTTAGGTTAGGTTAATTGAGTACGTAATTGATTACCATCCCCACTGTGAAACACTGATGTCGGTGATGTTTTGGGGATGTGTGAACTACAGAGGCACAGGGAACTTGGTCAAAACCGATACCAATATGAGTGCCTAATTTTATCAGAAAATACTGGAGGAAAATTTGCACTCATCAGCCTGGAAGCTGCGCATAGGACACACTTGGTTGTTCCAACATGACAATGATCCAAAACACAAGGCCGAGTCGACCTGTCATTGACTACAGCAGAAAAAACTGAAGGTTCTGCAGTGGCCATCTCAGTTTCCTGACCTCAGTATCATTGAGCCACTTTGGGGAGATCTCAAACGTGCAGTTCATGCAAGACGGCTCAAGAATTTACAGGAACTGGAGGCATTTTTCAAAGAATAATGGGCAGCTTAACCATCATAGAGAACTACCGAAAAAGACTTCAAGCTGTCATTGATGTTAAAGAAGGCAATACACGGTATTAAGAACTAGGGTATGTAAACTTTTGATCAGGGTGATTTGGTAGTTTCTGTTGTCACTGGGATTTCAAAAGGGCAAACACAATTGTTCAATAATAAATTACTTCATCCAACCACTAACCATGAATAACAGAGCAGTTTTTGTATTATCAAAATTACAATTACAAATTATGCCAGGGTATGTAAACTTATGAGCAAAGTTGTATATAGAAGTAGTCTTGAGATGAGCTTGTGTTCAGATGTAAACTTGTGTGTGCTACTGACATGGCCACTAATGGTGATGGTGACATTAAATAATCAAAATAAACAAAACAAAGTCAAGTCAAGTCGTCTTTATTGTCATTTCAACCATATACAGTACAGTAGACAGTGAAACGAAACAACGTTCCTCCAGGACCAAAGGTGCTACATAGAACAACAGTAGAACAAAGCACAATATTTTATGATATCTACCTTTTCATTAAATTGGGTAAAATTGCTGTTGTTTTTGCCTAGTAAAAATACAGTAACACCAGCCAACTGACTAATCTGGGAACCTGTCAGTAACTGTATAGATTATGTTAGGGTCTTTATTCACTGGTATTGCTAATCAGGATCAAAGTGCTTCATTGTTGGTTCGTGTGATTATACTTTCATAACCAGAATCTGAACATAAATTAAAACCTTAGCATGTGTCTTTTTAATTTTTAGCTGTAACTTTTTGGCGACTTTTTTTTAATATCTTTGCAGTACATGGGTTGTGTTGAGGTTCTCAAATCAATGCGTTCACTGGACTTCACCACTAGAACACAGGTGACAAGGTAAGTAAATTGTATTTTTCAATTCAATTGGAATTAGGGTGTTTTGGGCATCATAATCCAGCTTCAGTCATTGCCCTAAGTGGTTAGTATCATTTAAAACAGATTTGAATGTGGCAGTGACTCATATATACACATGCATCATTTATATAAATAATCATTTATATAAATTATATAGTGTGATCATGGTTTGGAGTTGCATTTCCAACGGAAAATTAGAATCTTAAATCAGAAAAAGTTGGAGAGTTCCTCCATTTACTTTAACTATTTACGATAACTTTTAAGTTAATTGCAGATGGTATGAATCCACGGATCCAATACTATTGGATTGGCCTGCAACACACTCAAATGTAGGGCAAGTAATAGATTAAAAACTAAATAATAATGTGATTTCAAACAGTTGATGATGAAAACCAACATGTACTGTGACATACTGAAGCAATGCATGATCCCCTCCTCTATTCCAACACAATAACGACCTCAAACACACTTCCAAGTTTACCACTGCCTTGCTAAATAAACTTAGGGTAAAGGTCAAACATCTCTCTAGACCTAAATCCTATTGAGCATATGTGGGGCATTATCAAAATGAAAGGTGGAGTGCAAGGTCTCTGACATCCACCAGCTTTATGATTTCGTCATGGAGAAGTGAAATACGATTCCAGTAGCAACCTGTGGAGCTCCATTGAGCTCCATGCCCAAGAGAGTTAATGCAATGCTGGAAAATAATCGTGTTCACACAGAATGTTTACATTTTGGGCATAATTTGGCCATTTTCACTTAGGGGTGTACATACTTTTGTTGCCAGAAACTTGGACCTTAATGGCTATGTGTTATTTTGAGGACACAGCAAATATGCACTGCTATACCAGGTGTAGACTGACTACTTTAGATTTTATTAAAGTGTCACAAAAAAGTTACAGTTACACAAACGTGAGTGGTGTACTTACTATTGTGAGATACTATAACCACATAGGCAAGGGATTACCTTGGCAAACCTTTATCAGGCACTATAATACAGAGATACATTAAGTGGCATCTGCTTTTCTGGGCTCAGAGGCATCTGGGATGGGCTATCACACAGTGGAAACATGCTTTGCTGTCAGACTGCTCTAGGCCAAAGACAAAAAAGAGCATGCATTATCAGCAACCAGCCGAAAAGCCAAGGTCTTTCTTGGGTAGTTGGGTCAGGTTCATTTTCATTTCTGTTATGGCAGCAACCCTTCCAGTCTTTCTTTGACAAACATTGTTTTTAAACATACAATAATGTAATGCTCCTGTCTCTCAGTATAGACTCTCTTGTGCTCATACCTACACTATGATTCTCATGTTTATCTGCTGCTGAGATATATCTGATCTCTCATAGTATAATCAAACAGTCTTCTATTTGCTTTAATGTGATGTTAATCGAATACTACTGCTAAAAGCAGGGAAGAGACATGTCACATGAAGCTCTCAATACGTATTTATTTTATGCACCTTTATACATACATATTTTTTTATTTCCAGTTTGAGATATTTATATGTTCTTACATATGTTTATACTTCTATATATTAATATTTATTATTATTATTATTATTATTATATTATTTATTGGATGTCAGCATGTGATTATGTGACTGTGGATTGTGTATTTGTTTCTCAGGAGTTGCACAGCAATTTTTGTTGTATTTAACATACAATTATCAGGGTACATGTAAGTAGATGTAAGTGCAGGTACCTGGGCTTACCAATTAAGGTTACCACTATTAGGCTGTGAATAGTATGGGTGTGGTTACAGGGACTATAATTAGCATACTTACTGCTTACAAAAATTAGTAAATTAATATTTTGTTAATATTAAGTCTCTTTCTCCTTACTATATTTTTCTAATAGATAGCTCATGGAGCACACTGAATCTTGCTGTTCTGATACCATGACAAAGATTTATCATATTCATGGTTATATGACTGTAATTTGCTATTTACGGGTGTGAATTGTGGTAATGGTATGCTAATTATAAAGGTATAATGCATAATTTAATGTTTCATAAATGAGGGTCAGTGATGATTTTTTTATAGGTTGCCTACATAATGGAATCGATCTTCAGTGGTGGAGGACTGTGGTCTATGACCTATCACTGTTCTCCTACGCCCATCAGTAATTAGCAGAAACTGACAGTTGAAAGTGTTTGAGATGGGATTAAATCCATATGGTGTACTGTACTGTGACATCTTCACATGTGTGGCCTACATGATCATAGCAAGTGTAAAATACTAATTTATTATGATATCATGAATTATTAATCAGTATGTTTAATTTCGATATTAAAGTTCAGTCTTATAGTAATTTAGAGTTATAACAGAGTGATCTTTATTTATTTTATATAAACTGTCAGAACACTGGTCTATATAATGTCCAGTAGTGGAGGGTACAAATTCAGTAAGTGGTGCAGCCTTCTGCCTGTCCCTGTCACTGTTTAGCAGTAACCTAATCTTCATAGCCCACATCAGCCTTAAGTGCTGCCTGAACCAAGCAGATGCATATATACATCCATTATTGATTATGCTGTTTTATGCCTAAAGGGCTGTGGAAGGTTACAAACAGTGAAGTACTGATGGGCTGGTGTAATTGTATATAAATGGAGGCATTTAGTGAAAAGCATAGAAGCTGTGTAATTTGAAAGAGATGTAGTGGGGGGCTGGAGTAGGATATTATTACACTATTGAGTAATGGTCGGAGTCAGAAGGCTTGAGTGCCTTAGTAACCCCTAGAGCTATGTCAGCTATAACTAATGGTTTTGGTGAGATCACTCTTTCTGGACAGGCTGAGTAGTAGAAGCCTGATGAATTGCAATTCCCTGGTCCTCCAGGTTTGGGGTTGAGCACAACCCAATGCCATTGAAAAAGGATATTTTTTTAACAGAAACGAACAAAGAAAAGCAATATTGTTAAATGTGATGGTTCATGAAAATCCCCAAATGAATGACAGCAGTGAGAGTCACTGGTCAATATACTGGTAGGTAATGACACTTTCCAGCAAGCAAATCCTTAGACTCACCAAGAGCAGACAAAGGGAGACAGTAATTTAAAATTAATGTAATTTTTTTCAGATTTAGGGTTGTATATAAAGGGCTAAGATGTGTGATACAGGCATTTCTTTTTAACACTATAACAGCCTGGATAAATGTGGGTAAACTACTGAAGATCAGTGAAGAGGTATTAGATGGAATCGATCTTCAGTGGTGGAGGACTGTGGTCTATGACCTATCACTGTTCTCCTACGCCCATCAGTAATTAGCAGAAACTAACAGTTGAAAGTGTTTGAGATGGGATTAAATCCATATGGTGTACTGTACTGTGACATCTTCACATGCGTGGCCTACATGATCATAGCAAGTGAGAGTATAAAATACTAATTTATTATGGCTCAAGAACTACCATAAAGAAGATTACATGATTTCCACAAGACCTAAGATTTATTTTCAAATATGTGTGGATGTTTTCGTGTTGTTGGTAATGATTGCTTTATAAGTGATATTATTTATAGTGGTGTACAAAGTACACAAACCATGTACTTAAGTTAAAGTAGAGATACCCAAGGTAAAATATTAAATGTCATCCCTTTAGACCTAAGAAATGAAAATAAAGTATCATGATTTATTATCATTCTAATCCACTTTTGCTTAATGAACTCATTTTAGGTGAAAAGACTCAAGAGTCACTCTTGGCACACCAATCTTTTAATAGAATGCCTTATAGATAATTCAGCAGATTGAAACAATTTAAAGATACGTTCCTTGGGAGATTAGAACTTCCACTGTCATAATCAATTTAACCCAGCATAAAAAGGTGTATACACATCTGGGCATATACTTGAACCACTTTATGGAAAATGGAGAAAGATCTTGGGGAAATATGTATGGATATATACAGGTTCCATATCAGAGAACAGAACTACAGCAGTATCTTTAAAGACTTTGCCTTTAACCTTTTTACTCAATGTTTGTATATGCTTAACATGTAAAACCACTATGTTGATTATTATTATATTGTAGTTGTTGTTAGAACAGAATGTTCATTAGAATTTGTATATCTATAAACTGAATTCATAAACTTATCTTTAAAATAAAACATATTATAATTACCATACAAATTACCATAAATAACCACAATTTCTCGCTTTATCTTTAATAATAAATATTTAATTGTTACTTTTGTGTATTTTAATCTACATGCAGTTGTCATGCATTTGACATTCTGCAGAACTGAATAACCATGGCAAATCTTACTTCATTTCAGGCATAATGGTGCTTACTTAATTTCATGATACATAAACATTCATATAGCTTGTATGCTATATAAGCCCAGATTGTGTGTTCCACGTTTTCCTAATTTTTATCATAGATACCCTTCAGCTGTGAGGTATGGAATAAAAAAATCCATAGAATCGCATTCCTCTAAACACAGTGAATGTACTTCATACCAAAAAGCTCTATTTTGGGCTTATCTGACCAAAAACTAACAGTCTGTGAGAGCCAGTATTCTTGCTGGTTGGTAGGTGATCAAATACTTATTTTGTGCAATAAAATGCAAATAAATTATTAAAAAATCATGCAGTGTGATTTTCTGGGTTTTTTAGATTCTGTCTCTCACAGCTGTGAGTTAAATTCAGTTTTATTTATATAGTGCTTTTTACAACATAACATTGTCTCAAAGCAGCTTTACAGTAATACATTATCTTAAAAGGCCAATCCCAAGCTGAGCAAGCCTAGGGTGACAGTGACATGGAAAATCTCCCTAAAATGGTAGGAAGAAACCTTGGGAGGAACCAAGACTCAACAGGAGACCCATCCTCCATGGGCAGCCTAGTTGTTAATTAAATAAATACTAAATATATATTAAATCATAGCAAAATTAGTTTAAAATAAATAACTAATTATTAATAAAATTTAAATTAGTAATATAGTGAGTGTATATACGATAAAATTTAAAGCCCTCTCTACTCTTTGTAGGTGGGAAGCACATAACAATGCATGCAGACACACATAAACCCCAAAATAAGAAGAGCCTTGAGCCGCCCTTGTGTCCACACCAGCATGTGTGAGTCAGCAGTGGAAATTGGCCAGATAATGGGAAGCGTGCTGCTCTGACCTCAAGTGTCCAGGACCTCACTGGCCATGGCAGCTTCGGGTGAAGAGTCAACTTCACAGGGTGTGAAAGATGTTGGAAAATGTGTCATGCCTCCTATAGACTGAGCAAGTTGACCTGTGCTTCTCCAACCAGCAAAACATCAAGACAAACTGTTAATGGGGGACATGGGTTACATACAATGATAAATGCTCCATGTGTCCCCCAATGATGGGAGTTTTCTGGTGGGTAATAAAATCAAAGCCAATGGCTTACCCGTCAAAAGCCATTAAGGGAAGTGAAGCTAAGGTTAACAAGAAGGCTAACGAGAAGTGACAAGGCAGGGAGAACAAACACATAGGAAGACAGATTCTAACATAGAAAAGACTAGAAAGTTGTGAAAGGCAGTGATACACAGCAAACCAGCAGAAGCTCATGAAGGGGAACAAACACCAAGAGATGGACGAGACCCACCACAGAAGTGGAGAGGAAGAAGTGTATATATAGGAAGAGGAAGCAGGTGACAGCAGTACCACCCGCTGTATAGAAGGGGAAACACCCAGGGAGACAACGGCAACCTCTTCGTGACAACTTAGTTACGGTATTACGAAAAATAGAATAAAATAGACAGAATAAAAGTTATAGTGTATAACCTAATAATGAAGAGAAATATTAAATTGAATCATGTAAAATATGCATATTAGAAACAATGGTTTCTTAATATTTGTTTCTTATGGCTTATGTGTAATCCTATTAACTAATTCCTAACTATTGGTTACAAAAAGAATGATATTTCATAGTGAATGAGTTCCGACCTGAAACAAAAGAAGAGTTCAAACAGGGATGCAAGAGGCCGAAGCGGCCAGTGTGACATCTAGGCATATTATGTGTATGCGCATAGTCATGTCTTACAATCACCCACAGCACCATCTACTTTTATAGGTTGATGTACAATATTTGTCAAAAATCTTAAAGTCTGTGTCCTCCACAAGAGTGCCGAAAGTCATGTGAATTACAAATGCCATTTGTATGTAAAACATAATTTTTTTAATTGCTATTTTCTGTTTTTTTGTAAAATATGTTTGAAACGTTCACAATCTGTATTTGCAAAACATGCTGTGTGTTTTTTGTATTTGTACACTGTGATGTGTTTGCTTGCAAATAGTATTACAGAAAATGTTCTTTTTTGTCACTACATTAACTCCATATAACTGGATTTCTTTTTGGTTCTTGCAGATTTTTCATATCTCATCCCAAACAGTTTTTATTTTTATTAAGAAGAAGCACTACACTAAACAACAACTGAATAAGCCTTTGAGATAAGAGGTGGTATGTCCTCTAAAAACAAGTGTGGTTTCCTTCAACTCAAGTACTTAATACGTGCCTCAAAATATGTAAGCGAATAAATGTAATTATTTAGTATTTAATTATGACATTTTTTTCCAGATCAAGAACAGGAAAAATGAAAAATTGCAAAAATTATAGAATCACTCAATAATGAAGAAAAATATTATGGAATCAGCCAAAATAACAAATAGTAGTTGAGGTAGAGGTTGAGGTACTGATTGTCATCCTTGCTGGTCCTAATTTGCAATCCCAAATCATAAATAAGTGGGGAAATAAACAGGAATCTTTATATGTTTTATTAGAATAGCACCAAACAAAAGCATTATCTCCATGACCAGTGCAGATGTATAATACATTGCTGAATAACCCTGTCATTCCATCATCATTGATGCTAATCTTCAACCCACTGTAACATCTATTTCTGTATAAAGGTAGGTGTTAGTACAGGTTTCTGCTCAGAAAACCCAATTTCATTCAGCCAGTTTCTTACAGTTATGTCACAAAGATTAACTCATGTTTCTGCCCATTTGTTTTTCATTTGTTTTATTGAGAATTATTTATTTCAGACATATTTGTTAGGATAGAATTTTCTGGCCTGATGCTTTTATGCCTCATTTTGTCTAACTAATACTTATTTGTCTACCTAAAACTTTTTATTTCAACTTTAACTTAACTTTAATTTCATTTCTCACTTTACTTTCACTCTATAGAGCCCTATGCTCTAATTACCACCAAGTGACAGTTTATTATTATTGGAAAGACTGTGTTATGCAGAGTTTAAATGATGTTAAAAAACAGATGAAAGTATTTCTTCAGTGAGATTTTGTAAAAGGAAAGGATAAATTAACTATCAATGTGTGTATCCAGAGAGGCCATCAACAGACTGTGTGAAGCAGTTCCAGGTGGAAAAGGTGCCTTGAAGAAAAAGGTGAGCATTTAAGAAGACCAATTTCGCACAATATAATTTCTGAGAAGTTATGTAAATTAAGCAATGCTGATTAAACCTGTTTTAGTCTACCAACAAGGCCCTCCATACTGTCATGGGGAAGAATAACTTGCATTTTGCTGGCATGAACATCACTGTCATCATCTCCATAGAGGGCCTAACTTTGCTTGTCCCTACCACACGACAGGTTAGACTCTCCTTAGCATCTTGCTGAATCTTAAATTATTTGTATTACATATAGATAGTATTAAATTTCTGATGATGAGAAACAAACACACAATGACAGCATACTGTAGTTAGCTTTCAAAGAGAAAAAACATTCACATATTTCAGTACAACAAGGCTCACCTTTCACAGAGCAGCACATGTTGATTACTGCACATGGCCAAAAATACGGAATCACCCCATTTAGAAGATATTTACCTAGATGTTTTACATTATAGAAATTAAACACATCACAGATATGATACCAAATGATACCATGCCTTTGTGATAATTTATTTGTTTGGATTCTTTTAACTCTGCATCAACATAAGTGGCTATTCATGATAGAAGCAAGGTTACATTAAGGCTAATCTGACACATTAATTATGGAGCAATTACAGAATGACCAATTAAAAACTATCACGTCTTTGTAATGTCGGAAAAAACGGATATACCCAAAGAAAACCCACAGAACATGTGAACTCCACAGTACACAGTTAAAGTACACTACATTGGGAATGATCTTTGGATCAAGGCTTTGTGAAACATACCTCAAACAAATAAAATTTTAATCTTTTGATTAATGCCATTTTTTACACATTAAGACAACATGATGAATATGCAATCATGAACTAAAAATGTTTTGTAGATTTCTGCTCCTCCTTTGGTTCTTAATTAAAATCAATATTCTACATTAGACTGGTTACCATTTCAAAGTTTTAAACTAAGGTTCAATGTACAAGTAGTGGTTAACAGGTCAGCTTCACATAATGTAACCTTGTTATGAACCACATATTTCCAAAATAATTTTATTAGTGCTCATGTTATGGACCATTAAAAATATTTCCAGGACAATCAGAGTGAGATCTGCACTGTTTGCTGGCCATCTGAGATGAAATGGCTTTACAGAAGAAAAGCTTTAACACCCTTTGCTTTGAGAAAAGTGCATTCTTGCATTGAAAAATGCCAATTTCCTATTAATGGAATGAGAAAACCATTAAACAGTTTCAGTAACTGAAAGCTGATGTTTTGATCTCTGACATGCAATATCATATAATTCCCCCATATTATAAATAGATGCACATTGTTATTTATATTTAATTTGTTGGTATGTTTCAGATACTGTATATTACAAAGTTAAGTCAAAATGATTTATATAGTGCTTTTTACAATGGTTCATTGTCACAAAGCAGCTTTACAATATTAGGCCAATCCCACATTTAGCAGGCCTATGATGACAGTGCAAAGGAAAAACTCCCTGAATATAGGAGGAAGAGACCCATCCTCATTGGGTGGCCTAGATGTTAATTGAAATAGTTAAGTTGTAGTTGTAGTAAAAATAAGTAAATAATACAATTTAAATGAAACAAGGAAATGGATTTAAGATAATGAGTCCTCAGTACGTTATTTCAGGTGCATCGTCTCCTAATGATAATAACTTCTAATAACTAAATGATGCTGAGGTGGAGGAAATCTAAGTGTGTGGTGCTGGAACTCGTACCACAACATCAGCTTGGAGAGAAAAGAGAAAATGTAGTTACTTTTTGGTTAGGAGAATATAGTTTATTAACAATGACTGATGACAATCACCTATGCAGCATGCAGGCAAAGGCCTGTTCTAGATCACTAGATCATTAATTACCCTAATTAATGCTGTTTCAAAGATAGATTTGAAATTGATCTGTAATTAGACAGAACACTATTTTAGTGTCTCATTTGTGTGTAATTTTTTTGCTATAATATAAAAACGGAGTGCACACCCTATTTTCTTGGTGATTCCATATTTTTGCAAAGGGTAATATCATGACTAGGGTGTCTCCCTTTGTCTCCCAGATGATAGCACATCATCCTATGCAGTCCATCTCATTTGCTTCAGGAGGAGACACAGTAAGTCCCCAAAACAAGAATATGCTTAAATCATTTATTAGCAATATGAGAGTGGTTTTAATGGTGTAAGAGTTGCTGACACAGTTAACATCTACCAATTAAATCAAATAGCCTTTTCATATTCATTATATGTGCTATGCAATACATATCTCATTTAATTTTATTCTACAGGATGCACCTGATTATGTTGCATATGTGGCCAAAGATCCTGTCAATCAAAGAGGTAGTTGTTGTTAATAGCATAATACAGGTATATTACAGGCTTTATTTAATTTTCCACATTATTTCAAACTGTAACTACCTTTCACACACATGCAATTTCTCATACTGAATAGTATATTATCCATGTTTTTAAGTATGTACAGAACCAGTCTCTTAAAGTCTGTGTGGTTCTTGTGATTATAGCATGTCATATTCTGGAATGCTGTGAGAGCCTTGCACAGAGCGTGATCAGTGCCATTGGCCAAGCCTTTGAGCTGCAATTCAAACAGAACCTGCAAAGCCCTCCCAAAACAATTTCCAGTCTGGACAGGTGAGAAACAAATTAGATATTATTAATATTATTAATAATTAATTAGAAGATAGATATCTAGTTCATCACTACACTAATGCTGAAAATTCAGTTACTAGCATCAAATCAGACTTTATTCATCATCTTCAAATGAAGAGTACTTATTACTTACTATTATCCAGGATAGTATGGAGGTGGAGGGTTAGTGTTCTGACCTCCAGAGCTCCAGAGACCCTGGTTTGACTTCTTGCCTGGATAGTGTCTGTGCAGAGTCTGCATATTCCCCCAATGTCCAGTTATTGCAATTGCCCAATCTTTGCAGGCACATGAACCCAGGATATTAAATGTTTTGCATCATTAATGTTTTATTAAATGTTTTGTCAACTTCATTTTATTTGTTAATGAACTTCAATTCCTGCACTGTAAGCCTGTCACACATTCCGAAAACAGAATTTATTTCTGGTAATGAGACAAATAACGCAAACCCCATATCAAAAAAGTTGGGATGGTATGGACAATTTAAGTAGCAAATACCACCCCAATTCCAATAAAGTTTGGAATTGGGGTGGTATTTGCTACTTAAATTGTCCATACCATACCAACTTTTTTGATATATATCAAAATGTCCAATAAAGTTTGGACATTGTTTAAAACATAAATAAAAACAGAATACAAAGATTTGCAAATAATTTTCAACGCACATTCAATTGAATATACTACAAAGACAAGATATTTAATTTTCAAACGGCTAAACTTTCTGTTTTTTGCAAATATTCACTCAATTTGAATTTGATGCCTTAAAAATTAAAGTATTAAAAGAGTTGGCACAGTGGCAACAAAAGACAAGTTAAGTAATGCTCAAAAAACAACTGCTGGAACATTCCACAGGTGAACAGGTTGATTGGAAACAGGTGAGTGTCATGATAAAGGGAGCATCCCAGAAAAGCTCAGTCGTTCACAAGTAAGGATGGGGTGAGATTCGCCACTTTGTGAACAACTACGTAAGCAAATAGTCCAAAAGTTTAAGAACAAAGTTTCTCAACATGCAGTTGCAAGAAATTTAGGGATTTCATCATCTACAGTCCAGAATATAATCAAAAGATTCAGAGAATATGGAGAAATCTCTGCAAATAAGCAGGAGGGCCAAAAACCAACACTGAATGACCGTTGATCAATTAGACTGCACTGCATTAACAATCAACATCATTCTGTAACACATATATTACCACATGGGATCAGGAACACTTCAGAAAACCATTGTCAGTGAAAACAGTTTGTCACTCTACCATGTAAAGCTAAAGCGATATATCAACAACACCCAGAAACACCGCCGGCTTCTCTGAGCCTGAGCTCATCTGAGATAGACTGACGCAAAGTGGAAAAGTGGAAAAGTGTCCTTTGGTCTAACGAGTCCACATTTCAAATTGTTATTGTAAGTCATGGACGTCGTGTCCTCTGGGCCAAAGAGGAAAAGAACTGTCTGGATTGTTATGAGTGCAAAGTTCAAAAGCCAGTATCTCAGTATCTCTCTGCCTATGGCATGGATAACTTTCACATCTGTGAAGGCACCATTAATTCTGAAAGTTACATACAGGTTTTGAAGCAGCATATGCTAAGCTACATGCTGCACATGTTACAACAGCGTGGCTTAGTAGTAAAAGACTACAGTCCAGGACTGCTTTCAGTTCAGATCTATCTCCCATTGAAAATGTGTGACACATTATGAAGCACAAAACATGACAGGGACTGGACTGTTGAGCAACTGAAGTTGTACATAAAGTTGTGCTTCAATAATTAGTGTCCTCAATTCCCAAACATTTATTGAGTGCTTTTAAAAGGAAAAGTGATGTAACACAGTGGTAAACATGTCCCCGTCCCAACTTTATTGGAACATGCTGCAGGCATCAAACTCAAAATGAGTGAACAGTACACAAAACAATAAAGTTTATCCATTTGAACATTAAATATCATGTCTTTGTAATAATATAGGTTTAAAAGGATTTGTAAATCATCATATTCTGTTTTTATTTATGTTTTACACAATGCCCCAACTTCATTGGAATTGGGGTTATATACTGTATGTGAACCTATAGGTTTATATACTGCTCACAAAAATTAGGGGACATAGTGAAATTTGCCAAAGTGAAATATCCTCTATTTTTGTAAGCAGATTACAAAACAACCTATATGAGATTAAAGGCAATTGTTAAACTGACCAGGAGTGGACAACAAAGATCATTCCAAGAGCACTCACCATCATCTGTTCTGTATAGAGGAATAGATTAAAATCCCTCCAATCTTATGTGCTGGATTGATCAGTAGTCACTAGAAATGTTTAGTGAAAGTTACTGGTACTGGCTATTTGCTCTTTGTTTTTGGAAAATAGTTTTTTGCATTTATGCAAACACTAGCATTTGTGTTAGGAATATAATAACGGAGGCATCAGCTTGGGATGAGGACGAAGAGTTGCTGGAGCATGATTATTACAACAGCATCCCAGGGAAAGAGCCCCCAGTGGGAGGAGTAGTGGACTCGAGACTAAAGGTTTCGGCATCCTTGCTGGACAACAATAGCCTACCTGCTACCCAGGTAAATGATTCATGTGTTCAACGATTTCCTAGCTCAAGGTCTTTCCCAAAAATTATAACATAATGTAGCAATTTTGTTCATATATACAACTTAAAGTTATGGTCTAATCATTACCCTGTCTGCTGTGTGGCTGACTTTCTTTGAAATTATATATTATGTGTGTGTGTGTGTGTGTGTATATATATATATATATATATATGTATATATGTGTACATTTCTCCATTATCCTGAAACTGGCTCTGTCTGAACGCATGAGCTACGCAAGCCTTCCGAAAGTAGGTGGATAATCATGGGAAACAAAGTGGGTTGTCAAGTTGAGCGTGGACAAATAACAGACACATTACATTAATTTCATGACCCAGTACACGTGGGAAAAATTGAATCGCTACACTGGAGTGTTCACAGTGTTCTTTCAGCTTTTTCACTTTATAGCAAATAAACAGATCACAGATAAATCACAGACACTACGATTCTTGTTTATTGGCTGAACATTCTGGCTTTGTGAAGCATACCGAGTGAAGCTCTCATAAGAAGCCTTCCTATTCTGCATTCATTACCTATATTAATTGCACCTGTTTAAAATTGTTATCTGTGGACACCTGTCCCCACACTCAATCAATCACACGCCAAACTCTCCACCATGCTCAAGACCAAAGAGCTGTCTACGGACATCAGGGACAAAACTGTAGACCTGTACAAAGCTACAGGACAATAGGCAACTGCTTGGGGAGAAGGTAACAACTGGTGCATTTATTAAAGATCTCACCTCGTGGGGTATGGATGATTCTAAAAAGGTCAAGCTTAGAACTACACGGAAGGACCTGGTCAAAGACCTGAAGAATGGGGGACCATAGTCTAAAAGATGACCTTCAGTAACACATTACACTGTCATGGATTAAAATCCTTCAAGGCACCCCCTGCTCATAGTGCATGTCAATGCAAATGAGAATCATGAGGTCGAAGGAACTGCCGAAGGAGCAGAATTGTGGCAAGGCACAGATCTGGCCAAGGTTACAAAATATTTTCTGCAACACTCAAGGTTCCTAAGAGCACAGTGGCCTCCATAATCCTTAAATGGAAGAAGTTTGGGACGAGCAGAACTCTTCCTAGACCTGGCCGTCCAGCCAAAGTGAGCAATTGTGTGAGAAGAGCCTTGGTGAGAGAAGTAAAGAAGAACCCAAAGATCACTGTGACTGAGCTCCAAGAAATGCAGTAGGGAGATGAAAGTTCCACAAAGTCAACTATCACTGCAGCCTTCCACCAGTCGAGGATTTATGGCAAAGTGGCCCGACGGAGCTGAAAGCCCGCACAGAGTTTGCAAAAACACTTGAAAGAGAAATATGAGAAATGATTCTCTGGTCTGATGAGACAAAGATTGAACTTTTTGGCGTTAATTCTAAGCGTTATGTGTGGAGAAAATCAGGCACTGCTCATCACCTGCTCTATATAATCCCAACAGTGAAACATGGTGGTGGCAGCATCATGCTACGGGGGTGTTTTTCAACTGCAAGGACAGAACGACTGAGTGCAATTGAAGAAAAGATGAATGTGGCCAAGTACAGACATATCCTTGAAAAAACCTCTTCCAGAGTTCTCAGGACCTCAGACTGGGCCGAAGGTTCACCTTTCAACAAGACGGTGACACACAGCTAAAATAACAATGGAGTGACTTCGGAACAACTCTGTCACCATCCAACCTGATGGAATTGGAGAAAATCTGCAAGGAAGAATGACAGAGAATCCCTAAATCAAGGTGTGAAAAACTTGTTGCATCATTCCCAAGCATCAGCTCTTCCCAAGTACAGCATCATGGCTGTACTAGCTCAAAAGGTGCTTCTACTAAATACTGAGCAAAGGGTCTGAATACTTATGACCATGTGATATTTCAG
>JAUZST010022739.1:0-31775 GCA_034779995.1 Parotocinclus haroldoi
TATAGTCCAGCAATTGACGCTTACTAAATCCAACTCAGGGTCAGGAAACCAGGGCCTAACTGACAGCACAGGACACACACATGGTGGAACACTCAGACTTTGACACTTAAGATTGACCGGTTGACCAGTTGACCAAAAGACGCTCATGCAGGTGAAGTCCAGGCTGAAGATTGAACTGGGGATCTCTGAATCTCTGAATCTCTACAGTATTATTCTGAAGAAGCCATAGGACGATAGTGCAAGCACTGTACTGGCATCTGGGACCAGCGAGGGCTGTGGAGTTTACTAGTGCAATTCGTAATGCCATTAGCTGAAACTACATTTCCCAGAAGTCACAAACGATGTACAGATGTAAGATACACTATTCAAACATGTCGCATTGTTGTTTCTTTCTTGAGACAGTGCTGCTAAAATGTAATGGTAGGTTTTGTGTTCGAAAGTTGAAAGTGAAAACAAAGAGGAAAGAAAGGGATACAGTTGGAACAATGAAACTTCAAAATGTGTGTGTGTGTGAGAGAGAAAGAGAGAGAGAGAGAGAGAGAGAGAGAGAGATAATATACTGTAGAAGGAACCTTGGGTGTGTGGCTGAAATTTTCAATGATGCCGACAGCGACGTTAAATAATCCAAATAAACAAACAAACTAATGTGTAGCCCCAGTTGCATGTTCATAGCTAGCAGGATTGGCTCTTTGTGTGGTTTTCTGCTACAGTAGCCCATTTGCTTTAAGGTTTGCCAAGCTGTGCTCAGCTGCTGCTCACTGGACATTCTCTATAAACCCTAAAAATGGCTGTGCACGAAAATCCCAATACACCAACAGTATCTGAAATAGTCAGAGCAACCTATCATCTTACTTACTTATCTTATTGACCACTTACATGCTTAAATGCATTGGACTGGATAATTAGATTAATTAGATGTAAATAGTGTGAAGGTAATGTTTTTTTCTGTATATACTATACTTCTCACAAATATTAGGGGGGATTTCAAAATGAATTATCCCCTAATTAAATATGCCCCAATTTTATGCGCAGTGTATCAACTGTGTGCAGTGAAACAGGCAGTTTTATGCAAATGGTAGTGAGTCTAGTGAGTCATTCTGCTCCATAACAAATCCAAGTTACACCCACATGGCCTTATTTCTAACAGGTACTCACAAATTGTTTCTGAAAAGAAAACTCAACCCCCCTGAAAGGTGGAAAGAGAGAGATTGGCTACCCTTAGACTCTCACAGTAGTTAAATTGCTAGTTATTGTCCATTATAATAATCAATATTTTACATATGCTGTGGTTTAGGGATTAAGCTTAAGGAATGCTGCAGTATCCCTTTAATCGTAATCATTTTGTCTAATCAAATTAGCAGTTCTTGGGCTTTTTAACTGAAGTTGTGGTGCAATATTGCCCTGTCCCCCCAACCCCCCATTGTTCAAATCTCATTTTGACTGGCTCGTCCACTTCTGCCCTCCCCATCCAGCCACAATACACTAGTCACTGTTATGTCACAACAAGCTGTCAGTCAACATTTAGCCCAAAGGACTGGCTAAACGGAGCATTATGAGCCTTTGGTGGCATATGGTTTCAAGAAGAATGATTTAACAGTGCTTTCAGTAAATGATGTCACATTGCTCTGGACATTTGGGGCTTTTATGGGAGGACAAAGCAATAAACAGGGCCATGTTTTACACTTTATTTTAGCTTGGATCTTGGAAGTGGCATTATTATTGAGTGGTGAAATGTCCTGCGTCATACAGTGATGGTTATCAGATGAAATCTGTTTTATCTGGGGAAGTGTTTTGAAACATCTGTTTTGTAAAATGTAGTGTTTCATATTTACATGTGGGGACATAAAATACACTGAGGACTTCACGTCTCGTTTTCTGCTCGAAATAGGACTCACTGAAGGATGAATGAGGACAGCAGTATTGTGTCACTAACTCGGAATGCACACTTCATAGTGATGTGGAGATCCATTCTCAGCTCTTTGCTTAGCATTTAAAGTAGATAATTCAGATGATTATTACACCGGTGGAGCACATTTTCCATAGCTTTCCTCCTATGAGCAGCTCAGGGTTTGGGCATTAACATAGTGGTTTAATGTTTATTGACACCACATTACTATGAAGGTACAAAATGTCACATCAGATCAGATCACTGCATCCATAAAACAGGTACTGGTGCCCTCTGTTTTACGATGGCCTGATGTACGATTTTACTATCGGAAACTGTACTCTGAATTTCAAAATTTTCCCTTGGAAGAGGAAGTCAGCAGTGCATGATATAGGAAGTAACATGTTGTGTGTTGGGCTTAGAAAAATGTAATGAGGAAAATTAATGGATGTACAATAATTGTCTAAAATAAATGTCTGTGATACAGTCTTTTGCACAGCTTTGTTGGAAAGAAGTGGAAGTGGAATCTGGTGCAAATTGCTTTGACATTGTTATCATTGGTTTCCTGATGTTTGCTAACCAACCAACCTCACAGGCACTGGCTGTAAAATGATTGCCATGAAGTAAATACATGCACACAGCACGTGTTACAGAGCCTTAAACCTGTATCAAACTAAGCAATATATTATTTAAAGTAAATATACATGATATATTACATACTACATTATAGGGGTGGGAATCTCTAAGCACCTCACGATTTGATTAGATTATGATTCAGAGGGCAACGATTATCGATGCATCTCGATTCGTTTTTTTTTCCCCATACAGAGTTTTTTTTCTTTACCATGTGACTACATGAAACAAATCTATGTTGTCTTAGTATTCAGGCAATCATTGGCTGCTGGAGTTAAACCCTGTCCAACTCATTCTACAGAGGCCGCTACGTCACCATTCTCCAATCGGGGTAAAAGACTTTTGTTCTTTTGCAAGCTCTGCAGATTGAGCTGGTGGGTGAGGCTGAACTTTAGCAGCCAATGATTGCCTAGATCCCCCTTCCCTGTGAAATCAGCCCAAAAGTCAAAAGCGAGAAACTTTTTGAAGTGAAAGCGAGACCGAGAGAAGCGCAACTGAGAAAAGGCGCAAAGAAAGCGAAAACAGATACTTCAAGAATATTAAACTCAAAATAGAGGTTACAGAGCTCAGTTAGTGATGCTAATGTTTAAGTTCTTGTGTAAGAACAGAAGCTGGTCTACATGTTTAGATGCAATTGTGCTCGATTATCAATTATTGACATATCAGAATTGTAAACGTCCGAATCGTGATGCATCTAAAACAAAATAATGCACTGATCAGCCAAAACATTATCAACTGATAGATTATTATGGCCAGATGACTGAGTTGGAGCGCCTCAAACAACAAGGCTTGTGTTGCTCCTTCACTCGCAGTGATGAGTACCTACAAATTATGGACTGTGGAGGGACAATCCAAGTGTCCCTCCACAGGTGTTGGTTCCCAAGGTTTACTGAGTACATCTACATGGATAATCCGATAACTGCAGGAAATCTAATTTTGTCAACGAGTTTACATCCACTGGGGTGATCAGGTCATGGGAAAACTCCAGGTTTACATGGCAGTCATTTCACAGAATGATGGAATATAAACTTTAAACTTCAAGTAAATAAAAAAAATACAAATTTTCTCGAGCATATACTACGTTTCAGAGTTTCCCAAAAAGTGTTTGGTAGTCATTTTGTAGCTACTGCTCGTAATTTCAGGGTTGCCAGATCCTCCATGAAATAAGTATCAGCTCTATGGAAACAAACCCAAAAGGATATACGTTTCTTAGAATAAGAGGACCTGACTTTCAGGAACAGCTTGGCACTCATGTGCAGACTGAGAAATCTGAATATTGAGGTAATTTCAGCTCTCTATCAGATTTCTTATTCTGATTTCTAGACCGAAATACGCTGTTTACATAACCATTTGAAAATTCTGATATTATCTGCAGAAATCTAATAATGATGAGATTAAGTGCGTATAAATGGCCTGAATAGTTGAGCTACTCTGGCACAAAGTCACAGAAAAGTTCTGTGGTGGTTACGATGGGTCTGATGAGTTTTCATCATCCAACGTGATAATCACGGCTTGCAGCCTTTTTACTGCACTTATTTAATGTTCAGTAACTTCAGCTTTTTATAAACTGTAATCATGATTCATTTTAACTGGCTGGGAGATTTTGTACAAATGAAAGTAAAATGATTATCTCTTTTGTTTGGTTACCCTGTATCCAATCTAATTGGTGGACTTTCAAATCAAAAAGTTTCAAAGGAATTTATTTTCATCCTGGAATTAAGCAGGCCAACCATTTGAGAATCATGTGACTGCAGACAGCCTGAAGGTAGAAGGAATTAGAGGCTGGTCATGCCTTCTTAGACAAAAGCATAAATTCAAGCATGGGAATTTTAAGCCGGCTCGACCAGACATCACTTTACAAAAGAGCTTCTGAGGCTGATTAGGAATAGACAGAGCACGGTTATTTTCAATGGACATCCTGTAAATGGAATAGAAATAAGACATTTTCATTCTTCTTCTGGGAGTCGTATCGGACTATAGACTGGATTTTATGGATGGAAGACAGAAAAGCTACAGTCATGAAGCAGGGCAGAGTGAAGACAGCATTCTGCGACAGGTTCACTGCTTGCTTTTATTTCCAGACACTTTTGTGTAAAGTGTGTGTATTCTAGTGTTTGTTTTATCTATAGTTCCTTTGGGATATCAGTGAAAGCACATTTCCCACCTTGTCTGAGTAAATGTACAGGCCATGTGAGCCACGCAATCTCTAGATTCAATTTATACATGACATTTGTGAGTGAGTTGCGATACAGTTTTAGATTGTTTGTCAATCTTTTGAGTTTAACATAATGAAAGTTAGACTTGTATGGGTGTGTTTTATTATTCATTTCTGAGGTATTACAGGAATGTGGCTTAGCTAATTAAGCTTTGAGGCCGTGCCCTAAATTTGTACAGGTCCTTTCTTACAATATCTGGTGTTGTGTATATGGTAAAATCATTTAGGAACTACAATGCACAATTGTGCGCCGCACAATGTACACTTGGACTACATCTGTAAGCATATATACGTCTGTGGTTCAGTAAGTTTATTATCTTGATTACTAAGCAAATTTGCCTACTTACCAAATATATTACCTTGCCAGATATGAAAGAGTTGTTCTAAAGCAGCTGGAACGATACTTAACAGCAAAGCCTGTGGTGCAGAAAGTTTTAATAAACACAAGGTTTTATTAAAACATGTTAAGTAATGTTTTACTGACATTGTGTTTCTTGTAAGCTTCTACTGTGCTCTGCACCAAAAGGCCTCCATACTCGAACCTGACCATTGTCGGATCCCAAACAAAACCTAGATTGGTCGCTAAAGATGGTACAGTTCCAATGTGACAACACATTTCCTTCTGTTAAGCACCTGGAAATGGTCCCTGCTGAATTGTTTAGTGTTTTAAAACTTTTAAGTTTTCAAAAATTCAAGTGGCTGTGTGCACATTTTGTGCTTTTCTATTTTGAACTTTAGAAAGTCTTTCCTGATAATGGCTTGATTTTCCTTTCACATTGCTTTGCTTATGTTTTCACTAAAATAAATGATTAAAAACAGTATAAGACCCAGTCGCTCACTCTCTCACGTGCACATTGATGGCTAGATCATAAATATACCTTGCGAATTGAGACATCATTTAAAATTGAACTAAGACATTTTTAGTGCAGGTTTACAAACTGCTCCTGCTTAACCAGTCCTTTTGTCAATCTCACGCTCTCTTTTTCCATAACTCGTGCATAAGATCCCAAGGTACCTGAACTCTTCCTTTAGGGGCAGATTTTCTTGCTTCGCTGGAGTACCATGACCACGGACTTGGACGTGTTCAAACTAGCAGGTTCAGACTCATCAGTGAAACGCTTGAGTGCATGTTGCAGGTCTGGCATGGTTAGTAAATAACAGAGACATCATCCATCATCCATCATCCAGGAAGAAATACACTATAGTAATACTGATTTAAGCCGTTTATTCTGATGTTTTTACGAGTGAAGGAAACCAGTTGCCAGTAAATGTGAATCTGTCCCGAAGCAATGTCAGATTTGTTTTCAGAGCTTGACTAAGCATGTGTCTGCCTTCGTGCCCTCATTAAATATTTCAAGGACCCTTGGTTAAACCCTTAGGCTTGATGATTATGCAAATGGAGCCCTAATTGTTTATATTTAGAGCAGTTAAATATGTTCTGTATGCCAACATGCTCATATACATGGCCGTCCTTGACGAAACAGTTTCTGGTGCAACCTTGACACTGACCTAATTATATGTTGTATTTTTAGAATGCAGAATTATCTATTTCTTTTTTGTCAGTCATGTGGCTGATTTTGCTAAGTGGGCTTATAGATGTATCTCAGAAACAAATGGGACAAAGTAATGATTCCTTCATTTTCGTATAATTTAATTGTGCGGTTCTTTAGTGGTTCTTTTTTAAAATTAAAATCATCTTATGCTACTTAGAGTTTTATTTCTGCTTCTGCTTAACTTTCATCCTCTTGCAGAGTCTGATAGACATCTGCAGTATGCAAAAAATGGGAGTGTCCCAGGTTCCTTCTGGGTGGATAGTTATCACACAAGTCAAGTCACATTTATTTCTAGAGGGTTTTTTTTTTAATTTTACAATGCAGCAGCTTTACAAGCCTAAAGCCCTCATTGAGAATAAGTCTAGGTTGACAGTGGTAAGGACAAACCCCCTAAATATTTTAAGCAAGAAACACGGGGACGATCGAGACTAAAAAAAGGGACCCAACCTTGGGCAGCCTAGATTACATATGTAAGAATTAAACTTAAAATAAGTTACTTAACAAATACGGTATATCAATAGTTTAAATGAACAGAAACTAAATATATTTAAAGAAAACTAATTTATTACAAATATAATAAAATGTAATAATGTGTATAGATAATATAATAATTGAATGATAGTAGATAATAAGATGATCATAGGATGAATTAAATATGCTACGAAGAGTAAGATGAAGAGTATGATGAAGAGTATATTAAAACAGAGAAGATGCAAGACAGTAGTATATATTACAAATATATTATGATTACCAGTGTTTCATGGAGCGGAGGAAAGTGTGGAGGATCATCCCCTGAGTCTATAACAGAGATTGATAAGTGTCTGAATGGATGGGATCATCCCCCATATATTTGTAGAAAAATATCTGAAATTTCTGAAAGTATATGACAATTATTAGGAAATGGTACTGATGGCAGAGGAGGTATTTTCACAGTTGCTACTCAAATTTAGTTTGAGGAGTGGCATCCTGAAGAAACAAAAGACAGAGATGCACTTTCTTTGTTTGCACCTATTTTTATTATGCATTTTAACTCATTTAAACAGTCCTTTTTTGACGATCAGGGTACTTGACAGTTTTATAATCTCTATTTACCTCTCTGCTTCTTATCCAATCACCTTTCACCACTTATATATGATAAGGTTTGAATTTTAATTCTAATATTAAGCAGCAACGAAACTTACCAATGGCATTCATATGACCTTAATAATCATAATCATGTGGACAACCCTCACCTCCAGCTCCACCTTACAGAGCACATATCCATTACATACTGACTAACCCAGGGCAAACAAGTTAGAGGAATAATGTCCTCATGCCTCAGTGTGGACTCTTGTTAAATGTGTAGACATTTCATTTTTGCTCAATGTCTCCATGGGTTTCAACTGGGTACTCTGGTTTCCTCCCACAGTCAACTGGCATCTTTAGGGGTCCTAGTGTGAGTGGGTTAGTGAGTGAGTGAGTGAGTGAGTGAGTGAGTGAGTGAGTGTGTATATGGATATGTGCCAGATATTGCCACAGCAATGAATAATGAATTAAAAATCTCCATAACGTTTACATTAGTTTATAGCAGTAGACAAAGTGCACAGTCGTAGTTTCTTCAAATCTATTTTCCACCAATTCTCAAAATAAAAGTACAGTTTGTTGTACTTATGGTCCTATATTAACAAAGAAATGTACATGTATGCTTACAACTGTACTACTGAAAATTAGGGGATACAAAATGAAATATTCCATAATGAAATATCCCCTAATTTTTGGGAGAAGTGCATTAAAAAAGCCAACTCAAACTATTCAGTGGAGGAGCAGAACACGTTCCAAAGAAGTCTTGAGCTTTGATGTCCTATTTATAGATTTTTGAAGCTTAGTATTTTTAGCATTCTACCAACATTTTTAACATGCTTTGGTTATGCCTCTTTCCACTATGCTAAAGATAACGGTTGAATAGAATTTCTTATTTGCTTTTTATATATTTAATTGAATACACTACTGTTACCTTATTTGGTAATTTCCTTATATTTTCCATGGACATGCATGCATGAGTTCTTTGACAAATCATGAAGTAATCAAATGTAAAAGTTACATTTTATCATTCATCATTTATGCAAAACTACTTTTTCAGAAGGGGAACAGAGTGAAAAGACCAGGATATACTAAAGCTCACAAAGATTGGAATGGATATCAGTGAAAGAGAGCATCACTGAGTGACAATGATAGTATGTTATATATGGTGATTACACCATTGCTAAAGCAGCAGTTCTGATGGTGGTTTATATACCTTTTATACAGGCCACCCTCCTCCACCTAAGGCGGCATCTCATCACAATGCTTGTCCATCTAGAAAGCTTGTTTGAACTCAAAACGCTTACTGTCTGCTAGTCTGCTGTCACAGACTAAACCTGTGAAAAATCACATGCTTTTTGCTTGCTGTTTTTAAGCAATTCAGTATCACATCAAGAAATATCTGTCAAGATTTGTAAGCGTTCGGAAGAAAAAAAACTGGTTAGGCATGAGGCGCATGCTAATCAGAGAATGCAGTCATCACAACATTTGCCTAATGTTCTGTGTGTTTAGGAAGGAGAGAGGGAGAGAGGGAGAGAGGGGATGAGTCAGAAGCAACTTGTGCTTGTCCGGGGAAGTCACAAACAAAATGTGACACACAGTCCTTGTAAACACTTCCCCATCTCACTCAAAACAAAGGCGTGAAAGGAAACCGTGGGCTTTAAATGGATACCCATGACTGGTTTCAGCCAGTGGTACACAACTCTGTTTAGAGTTGGTGGATAAGGTTACTCTTTTTTCCTGCGATGAATCCTCAAGCCGTTGACCTTGTGCATGTGTTTAACACCACTGGACAAATGCTTTATTTCTAAAGGAGGCACTATTTGCTGATATTAACAGTCTGGAAAAACATAAAACATGATGACTTATTTCACTGACTGTGGAAACCTGAGTGTTATATGCACAAATGGAGAGCATAGCTTTAAGGCCAACTGGTATCAGCAAGGAAGGCAGCATATTGAAGCTTGACTATGTTGTGGTGCATTAACCTCTGTGTTAACATTTAAACGCGTGAGGCAGAGGAAAGAGTCTCTTTCTTCAGCACTAGAAGCCTTCTGGTCAGGGCTTTCTCCAGATTCATGACACTCTATCTACATCTAGCCACTGAGTTGTTACAATGAAGTCATCCATGAAGGTTATTGGAGGTGCCAATGGAATGATGGACCTGAATAGTCCTCTGAAAGAAACTAAATGTTCAGTGAAATGGTGCATCCAGTAATACAGTGGTGGCCTTCCAGGATTACAGTTCCCTGATCTGCACAATGTGCAGCTCCAACACCAACTTCACTTAGCAGGACCATAACCAGGTCAACTATGTATCTCTGTTTGTAGGACCATCTGACTTGAACTGGACTGCAGACCAGTCAGATGTAACTATTATGACCTCAGGGTATATGCTCTGCTTTGCACTTTAAAACAGTAGCTAAGTCGGTACAACTTATGTTTTATTATTTATACTGTTATCATTGAGCATCATGTCTGACCACACATTCTATGGCTTGGAACCGCTGCACTAGGGGTTTGCAATAGGTTGTTGTATATGATTATATCTTAAATGTTGTTTAGCTGACATTATAGTGTGACTCTGTGTGCATAAAAAACAGTAAAAACACGCCTTAATAGTTCACATATTCACTGCATGCAGTGCGTTATTGCCACAAATCAAGCTAGTTCATGACTGAAGGTAAAAAAGAGTGACCAAACTGCACCAGTAGACAAAATACAGACACCACCAACCTCGCTGTTCACATCAAAACTTAAGCTTTGAAAAGACAGTTGCTTAGAAGAAGTCAATCTACAAACTGTGCCAGAAATGAAGTGCCACCTGCAAACTAACAACTCAATCAACTTTTCAGTATTGCACATCCATACACTGCACTAAAAATACCTCCAAGGTGATCGTCACTGAACGGAATGAAGCACTGACCCATTACATGAACTCCATCATTGCTTTGTGCTCTAATAATAAAGTATTCTGAGTTACTTTTTCATTTGGGTCAGACAGTGTACATAGCATGGCAGCTGTATTCATGTGCAGCACCCATCGAGAAATGGGTAGTTATAGGAAGACAGTAATACTCCTGAGTATGCATGACTTGAACTGCCATATTAGTAATTGCCTAAGCTTTGAGGATGTAGCATTACACTGGAGAAGCTCCAGCAAACAATTGTTTTTAGCTCTTGTCCATGGCTATTTAATGGGCTTTTCTACAAGAGCCGACAGGTTCCAAATGAAGAGAAAAAGGCTTGGTTACACTTCCATGCTAGTTAGATAAATCATCTTTGAGATTAAAGCCATGGATGAAGCCATATCATTAACTTGGACATCAGCAGGTTTATGAGATTAGCAAGCGCCATTTGGGCTCTTGGTGATGAAAACGGGTTAATTAGTAGGGCATTTTCCTGGACTACCTCATCCAAACTGCCTACAGACACATCTGTAATTTAACATAAGCATTGTGGCCACATACTAAATCAATTTAAATGCTTGCTCCAAAATCCATGACTACCAAAAAGTCTGACCGTTAACATAACACTTATATGACATACAGTATGTGAATGTGTGTGTAAATTTGCATATATGATTCATGATGTCCATCCCTGGATGGCCAGTCAAACAATCATTAAGGTTAAACACAGCCGTTGAAGGTAAATATGTATTTAGCCTATTTATTATTAACTTGACCAGTTAACGCTATCCAAAATAAACTGCACACTACTTATTGAAGTGGTACAGTAGCAGCGCTTGCTACTGCCATTAATCAAGGTCATCACTGTCATCACAAACAGTGTGTTTTTTTAAAACTAGCATACTAGATTGACTCATTGCTAGCGCGTGCCGTTGCGTCTTCTGGTGTTTACTTCCTGTTAACACACTACCCCACAGCTCCAACTGCCAGCTCCTCCCACCACTCACTTATTATGGATGCACAGAATGTTTTAAATGTCACAGTTTTATGGTGGAAATTTTAGTTAATAAACTAACTATTTTAAAATACCATCATCATATTTCAATACTGTGGTATAAAAACGAAATTGTGTAAATACTTTCAAAAATAAACAATGTTTGTGAAAGTTGTAATGCTGGAAACAATGCGTTCATCTGCAGTACAAATAACCTTATAGCTTATAAACTGGGACAACTGAGTGACTAAAACAAAGTTCCTCTGCATTTTCTCCATTATTTTTATGAACATCAGCCTTGAGTGCAAATATTGACCAATGCTAATTATCTTAAATTGGCATTACGATGTCACGATGGGTCACGGTGCATTGTTAGATAATAATTCCCAAAGTTGCCACCTTCCTTCTAGCTTTAGGAAATGAAAAACACAATGTAAGAATGTGATTTATGCACCAACCACCTTTTGCAATTAAAAACTGGAAACAACACAGGCAGTGATTGGCCCAGGCCCATGAGCTAATCTACATACTACATCGGATGCAGCAATCCTTTTTCATGTATCAGCCAAGATACATTTGGGTAATAATTGTAAATGTGTGTAGTTCACATCTTATCCACTGCTTCAGTTTGACTCTGGGGAACAGATTAGATCAGATTATCTGCGGAATCCAATCAGTAACGTCACATGTCCACATTTTTCTTTGGTTTTTGACTTTGTATTTCCTTGTCATGCTTTACGTTAAGAACACACCATTTTCAGCTTAAACATTCAGACCTGACAATTATGCATGCTGTCCTAAGGATTAGCAGGATGTCTGTGTTGCCTGTGATGAAAGCCTGACAAATGTAAATGTGATAGCCTGGAGGCCTCTTTGTTCTAATAAATGATCATATATCATGGTACTATCAACCAATTCTATCATAAACTATATTATGACAATGTCAACGTCTTCATTTACAGCATTTAGCAGATCTACATTTACAGAATTTAGCAGACGCTCTTATCTAGTGTGATTTGCAGAACTGATTAACATTAACTGGTTCTGTAATATACTATGATGGTATCAACCAGTCAACCAGTCTAATCCTGATTTCCGATTATCAACTCAAACTAAGCTCAGACTGCATGCTTGCTGATTTGCCAAGCTACGTTCAAGCAAATCATTCACAAATGCTTCAAGTGGAGGAAAGCTGATAAACCCATACCTTTAACACAATTCTTCCTATTCTTAAACCATTCAAGCTTCATGATGATTATTATCTATAGGCATTTTATGAATCTTTTTGATTGTTTTCAAGATAACCTTCTTAGTGTAAGTATGAGACTTAGGGGATTTTTAGCATGGATTGTTGAAAATCGCAAATAAAACTGAAAGGTTAGGATGCTTTCTTCAATGGCTCCATTGTTTGTTATCTATTGATTCCAGTGTTGGATGATTGATGCCTAGCTTTCTGCAGCACAGAGCCATGATCATTAAGTATAAACTGATGCCTGTCATATGAATAATTACAATGACTTTATTGGCACGTTGGTCAATTTTAATCTACTTTTATGGTACATGTGTTATTGAACAGTGGTATTTCCTGTCTATAAATTTGTCAAACTAAAAGCTTCCACAGTAGTCAAAGCTGAGGTTGATTTCTCACTTGCAAATAAGCTCTGGGGTGAGACTGTGTATGGTGTTCGGTTCATGGTGTAATCTAGAAGGGCATTGCTGAAATCCTCGGCTTGATTTGCTTTAGTGGTGTAGTATGTACTTCCGGTTGGTTACTTCGTTAAACATGTTTAGACAAAACATTCAACTGCTGTATGAGGTATCACTATCTTGCCTGCAGCATGGATATTTTTTATTTTATATAGCTTTGGTTGTCCATTACTCCATGTGAAAAACTGAAGGAAAAGCCTCTTAGTAAATGCATTTTAACCTTCTGGAAATATGCAGGTGCATTGTGGGAAATTTAGTGAATTTGATCAGCCAGACTAACTCACACACTGAGAATGCATCGATTGATGAGTGCTGACATTGTACTGACATGTCTCCCCTTGGGGAAATGGATTTTAGCAGCTAATGTGCAGTAAACAGCACCACATTATTTTTTTCTGAGAGTCTGTATTGAACTGCTTGACTGGAGGATCTAAATACTAAATCGTTTCAGGGTTACATTTTGCCACAATATCTACAACTGAAGAATATTAGAAATGTTGTGACCCTTTGATTTGACATTAGGCTAACTAATTAACTACTGTTCTGTCTGAATGTCTTCTAGTTGTTCAGCTTTATCTGATGTTTAACTGGCCACCAACAAATGAGAAAAGTTCTTCCTAAGAATCTGCCAATCTTTTGCCCTTTTCAGGTGTTTCAGCACAGAAACGAAACGTGTGTGTCAATTACAGTTGCGTTTATTTGCTGTTAAGCTATGTTAAAAAAGGTATTGACATCACAAAGCAGTCACGTGTATCTAGAATATGGATGCGCCTGACTCCTGCATTCGACTTTGAAAGGTGTTCGTATAGTGCCTCCTTTTTTGCATGGGAATAGGACCTTGTTATAAAGACTATTATGAAAACTAGGGTAAGACAACCGTAAACTGAATGATATAAATATTGGGACAGTGTGTTCTGTCTTGAATGCAGTTAGTCATCAGAGAGTAGCATGGCAAGCAAAATCCTTTAGAAGATGCCATCTGCAGCCAATTCTAGCTTCAGATTTTTCAAGAACTGGAACACTTACTCAACATTGCTTGGTTGTGTAAATGGGTATGCTGAGAAATACTTTTTTAATTTCTTTGTTTTGACCTTGAATAAGCAAGTTTTTTGCATCTTAGGCTATATCTGGGAAAGGAGAGTCTAATAAAAGACTGCTAGTCTGTGTTCCATCCAGCTTTGATAACCTTTTAGTAACCTTTTGTTTAAAAGCAATTTTACATCATCCATTCACAAATACCTATCAGGTTGCACCATAAACCAAGTAGTTGTCAGTGTCAGTTATTACCCCATTAATGTTGTTACTGTTTTGACAGATTGACAGAGTATCCTGTTTGGAAAGCAACATCTAACTCCTAGCTTAGCATTTTTAAATCGCCTTTAAAATAATGGTTACATGGTAATATGTAAGGGAAAGAATTTTGATATGAGTGATTTTTTTGTAGTGATAACCGCAGACCCGACAGCCACTAAGGGGAGTACTAAATCTCCAGGATTTGCCCCTGGCAGTATCAGAGAGATGATCTGGTGAATTCATTTAGTCATTTAGCAGATGCCCTTATCTAGGGCGACAAGACGGATACAGCCTTCCAATTTACAATTTAAGCAATTGTGGGTTAGAACCTTGCTCAATGCCCCAACAGCCCAAATACATACTACGAGCAGAAACTGTATGGAGCACAATGAATGAACCAAACTTAACCTGAATGAACCTTATTGAAGCACAGAAGACTGGCCTAAAAGGTGCTGTTCACTCGGAATGACACCAGAGACCCCTTTTTTACCAGAGGTGGGGGTCTGAACCAGAGTGGCCCAGTTGGTTGAGCCAAATGAAAAGGTGAAAAGGTTGAGACTGTCTAATTCAACCCGATACTTCTTAATTCATATTAAAAATTTCACCTCTCCAGTATCACCCAAGAAACGTTTGAGTCTCAGTGCTCTTTGGGGTGGAGGTTGGGTCTGCAGTGACATGACCAAACGAGGGTATCTCCCCGTTACAGTAGTGTGTCTGGCTTGTTAAAATGATCAAAAATGACATTTGTGTTTGTCATCTGCTTGTTATCAGGGCCCCATTTTTTCATGTAATAAACTATTATGTAATATATAGTTCATGTTGGATAATATTACCGTTGGGGCGATGGGTAGTCACCTGAGTACATAGCTTCACCAGATTTTGCATTTTATGTAATAACTATGCACTGTAGACTAGACAAAGCTGCATGAACTTAAAAGCATTCGTTTGTGCTTCACACAAGCAAAAACAAATAACCAGGCATGACTCAGTGCCTTAGCTGCAGATTTTAAATTCCCACCTAGGGCAAAGATTTTTAATGTCTTATCTGTGAAACTCGCAGCATTTAAGGACTGCTGTTTTTCCTATTACTGAGCCCTTTTAAATACACAGAGAATTAACATACAGTGAAGCATGTGGACATTAAAATGTATGATAACTGTGAGTCGAGTGCTTACAATGTCCCCTGGTTTGATTATTTATTACATAATAGTCTCACAATGAGGCTCTACATGAGATGTAATATACAAATGGATATGAAGCTATTACAAAAGAAGCATTTGATTTTATTTCATTAAACAAGATCATCAGAAAAGCAAATAAAAAGTCAAAGAAAGTTGTTCGATTACACAAGCAAGGTGCAAACTCGATTATTATGACTTCAAGGTACATATTCATGGGGGTGAACAGAAGCATGTTAAACTGGTTTTTATTTTTTTTAAGTTTTGTGAACATTGTATATTTGTGTTGTAGTCTTATTCATTATATTTGACAGAAGTGTGATAGGAAATACTATAAACAAGAACACACAAGATTTCCATATGAAACAACAATAGAATAAAGTACAGGTTTTTGACCATCCGGTCAACAACCATTCGCTTTAATAATGAGGTTGTAACAATTACAACAAATTAGAAAATAAAATAATCTATCAACTCCAGATGTTGTGACAGTTGTTCATGTTAAAAAAGGTTAAACGTGTATTTTTACTACTATGAGCATATATTATATATAAGCAATATTGTAATAGAAAATTATAATATAAAAAAATGTATATAATAATATAAAACATATTATATAGTCATCTGTTCATCCATCCATTTTCTTCTGCATGGGGTCAAATGCAGGAAAAACCCTAGACAGGGTGCCAATCCATCGTAGGGCTCACATACAGGCACACACTAAAGGTCACTTTTGAGACACCAGTTGACCTAACACAGGTGTCTTTGGACTGCGGGAGGAAACCGGATTACCCAGAGTAAATCTAAGCAGACACTGGGAGGACATGCAGTCTCTGCACAGAAAGGATCCAGGCTGCTCCACCCTGGGACTGAACCTGGTACCTGTTTGCTGTATGGCAGAGGTGCTACCCACTGAGCCACTGTGCTGCCCGTATTATATATAATCACATATATTTGTGATTTACACATATTTACACATATTTATATGTGAAAGGTTCTTCGCTTCTGATGCTGTGTAGATGGTAGTGTTATACTTGCGTTTTCAGCATTCATGCATCATTTGCAGGCAGTTTTCTTGAAATTACCATGTATATTTTTTATTATAGTGGCATTAAAAAGTTTGTTTGCTAGCAACCTAGGAACTTAAGCAGCCACTCAAAATAATGAGCACAGACTTAAGCCAATTGGATAAAAGTATCGTGTAAAACCTTATTCACCATTTTAGATTTAATGCAAAATGAACTCTACAATATACAGCACAATTTTTAAACATGTCATTTGCTTTCAAAATTCTACTAACAACAAGCTTGGGTTAGCATGTGTCACACAAACCACACCAGACAGGAAGACCAAATAATTCCAAAATGCCACTGTGCAGACAGCTACAACAGTATTGGTGTACTTTGCCTATCTGTTTCCTTGAGCGGGGAGACAGATTTGCCGAAGCTCTTTAAACTCTCAGTTACTTGCCTCTTGCACGAGTGTACAATACTATGAGAAAAGCAGATGATGAATGATGATGGCTTATCAATGATGTTCAAATGTGACCCAGAAAAAGTCTGGCACATAAATAACTGAGCACCTTTTTCCTATAAATTGCTGCAAGTAAGCTACTGTAGATTTTGCACAAGGAACCGAAGCTTGAAACTTTTTTTTCAGGGAAAAGCAAGTGATAATGTGTGACACTACTAACAACATTTTTTTTGTTAGTAGAACAAACCTTGTTTGTCCTACTACATTTACATTTGGGGTATTTAGCAAACGCGTTTATCCAGAGCGACTTCCATCTCATACAGTCTTACAATTCAAGCCTTGCTTAAGGACCCAACTGTGGCAGCGGCGGGATTTGAACCCTGGACCGTCAGGTCTAGAGTCCAGTACCTTCACCGCTAGGCTACCACAATATTGTGTTGTACACAATACTGTGCTTTTGTCAACAAATCACAAAAAACACATTTAAAATTTTTAAACACATTTTTAATTATGGCACAGCTTTTTCCCCAGCAAAACGGTATCACTCCACATTGTTGTTAGTAAGTAACGACAAACTTAATGCACACAAGCATATAACATATACAAGTAATGCAATAACCCTAATATAAACCCTTATCTAAGCTATATGAGCAGCAACTCAACTGAAAGTCAGCGATAGAATAACAGAATAATAGGACTTCATGGGCCGTTACCAAACTGTATGCTTGTTAATATTGAAAGATCTTGGCATTTTTAATATGGTGAATGATGTAGAGATGTTTCTAAGCTATATTTACTGCTTTCTTTAGGTAATAATATTTATGGTTTAATTAACATGATTAATAATGATTCCTTAAGCGAGGCAGCACTTCATCTAGACAGACACATGATGCTTTTGGTCAGTGCAGAGATGAATCACTGTGTGACCATAATTTCTTCAGCTGAGCATTAGGCTCTTAGCTTTCTCTCAAAATTGTCTTTATAGAGAATGCTGAGCCAGTCACTAGAATCCACTTTTATAAATTCCCAATTTAGAGCTTAAGAAAACATGTAACATGTTTTAGCAAGTGCTATTTTGTAATATTTGGCTTCGCAGAATAGTCATAAAGCTGCAGGGTATTATCAGCATGTATATATACTCGATTGTAAATCAGCATCCGTGTGTTAATTTGCAATTGCAGCTCCGGTCTTTTAGAGAATCATGCAGCTTTTAATTATGAGCAAATGGCAGTGGGGGTCTTTGATTACTACCTCCTGCCTCAGCTTTTTAATTAAAGTGAGCGCGGGAATGGGCTTGCGGCGACAAGAGGGTCATTGATCTCGGTCGGGTACGTTGCCTCCTGCATGTAATCATTATCACAAGAATTATAGCGACGTTTGATCTGTTGCATGTTGATGTAACCTCGCATGCTCATAAATATACAGGCAACTTTTGCTAATGAGGCCATTTCCATTGTCATTTGATCTGGTTTAAAGAAAGCTCGACACAACTTAATAATAATGAAAAACAATGAATCATGTTTGAGTCATTCATGATTATGATGTTTCCTCTTGGCTGTTTGGTTGCAAATTGTGTCTTGATAAGCTAAAGCATTATAACCACTCACAGATCGAATAGCAAATAGAGAATTTTTACAGTTGAAGTGTTGGATGACAGAAAAATCTTAAGCAGTAATTACCTTTGCACCTTTGTCAAGAGCCTTTATGGCTAGATGACTGGGTCTGAGAACCCTTGAAATGGCAGGGCTTGTGGGGTACATCTGGTCTGCAGTAGCAAGTGCCAGTGGAAAATGCCCATTGTGTAGATGTGTGTGCCGTTCACCTGAGGAAAAGATACCAAGATGTAAAGTCAAACCAGAGGACAGAGCGTGTGTGATGCTCTGACCAATGTTCTGCTGGGAAGCTAGCATTCATGTCAGTCAAACTGACAACAATAAATCTGTATGCATAGTCTAAAATATATTGATCATGCTGATTTCAGTATAAGGTCTTACTGTGAAGGTTTCGTCAGTTCTGAGAGGTTTGTTCTCTCTTTTAGACCTGTGCCTTTCTAGAATGATTAGCCCATCTTTAGCTCTTGACTCAAGGGAATATCTGCACATTCGGTATGCAGCTGTTTGAGCCAGATGTTGCTGTTTGTTAAGTCATGCATGGACACTGTTATGCTATGTGTTAAGCTACTGTCATACTTCATGACGCTGCTCTGTTATTTATGCTTCTTCTAGTGGTATGTGCTAGTGGATGCAACATAGATGTTTGAGTGGAATTTCATGGTTTGATCAAAATCAATTTAAAATCAAGTGCAAGGGCATAGGTGGTGACCAGTTTTCAGGCAAAAGCTGAAGCGAGCTTG
Organism: Parotocinclus haroldoi; assembly: GCA_034779995.1. Taxonomy (NCBI): domain Eukaryota; kingdom Metazoa; phylum Chordata; class Actinopteri; order Siluriformes; family Loricariidae; genus Parotocinclus; species Parotocinclus haroldoi. The sequence continues at coordinate 19,253 of JAUZST010022739.1, forward strand.
CCTACTGTAGCATTCAGATATGCAGCTCCTGTGGTCAAATTGTTGAACCTGGTCAGTCCAGCGTGCTAGCAAAGCATCTCTCTTTGCTGATATAGTACCTGATACTGTTGAATTCTACCACATTACCAAATCCTGGCTTCCACACAAACTCTTTCCAGAGGTTATTGCTTTAAGGCTATTGCTTTTTTTTACTACGCGTGAAGCCCAGTTGACCTTTTACCAGTTTAATTAAAATGCAGTAAAGAAATGTTTAACAAAATATCTATACTATCAATTACCCTTGAATTCAATATTTTAGCGAACCAAAATAATCCAAAGTATCTCACTGCATAATCAGTGTTTATTCCTTAAATTAAACTCCCAGCAAACAGCACAGTATAGCATGCAAAATCTGATTTGAAGCCCCAGGCACAGACATAATAGACACCCAGAAGCACTGAGTACTTCATACTCTCTGTGAGTATATGGAACAAATATGTATGTGTTAAAGAGATGGAACAGAACAGAGTACGGCCAATTATTACATCTCCCTCTCATGTAATGTTAATGGTGGCAACCTATTGGTGACAAGTTTCTTAGAAAAAGATGGAGCTGCTCACAAAAATGTCTTTTGTACAAAATAAAATGCCAGGGCTATATGAGATAACAGTCAACAAGTTATATTCAAGAGGGAAATATAATAGATAAGTATGAGAATAATGAATTCCTCTTGTCCATACTGGGCGTTTATTACCAAAGTTTTGATTGTTCAAGATTATATTTCACTTTCTATTCCAGCGTGACACAGTATGAGACTCAAAGCAGCACTCTTACTACCTCATTACAGAAGTAGGGTAATTAGAGTTACTGGCAAAAGAAGCCAGTGGGCTGTTTAATCTGAGTAGCTGATTATACCTGTAAAAGCAGGTCAGGACCACAGGGGCTTTGAGAAAACCCTAGAAACAGGAGTAGAATAACATGAGCTAGCAAAGGACATATTAGTGCATGCTCATTGTCTACCCTGTTTGTAATGGTTCCAATTTAATTACTGCAGGTGAAAAAGGTTAGGCTATTCTAAATGGCACTGAGAGGCCGTTGTTAGTAGTGTATATCAGCTCATTTCTGTAAGATTATAGAGACCAAAGATTTTTTTAAAATGTTTTTTATGTTGAAACATGGCTGCTGTTTGGGAATGGTTTGTGAATTGCACCTGCTTTGAAGACAGATGCTATCATTATTCCGTTTGACTGGCTCTACAAGTTTTTAAAGCTCAGAGGCACTAACTGGAATGATGAGAGGTCGTATCGTGATTCTGTAAAGCTGCCACTATTGAGCAAGGTCCAAAACCATCTGGTGCGTTATAGAGTCACCCTGGATAAATATGCAATTTAATCATGCAGTTTATTAGGTCTGGGCGATATCGTAGGTTTAGACATGCAGTCATTGCCTGCCGAATTATTGTGATAAATGATATTATCGTTTATGAAGTAGCCCAATGCGAGCCTTACAGGGCATTTTGTCTGTTTCAGTCACGTAACCAGCATGCATTAACTACATAAGCGATCAGCTACATTTCGGCAGGAGAGAACAGCAAATCTAAATTAGAAAATCAACTCCATCATAATTAACAGTAGGAGTAGTAATAATAATAATAATAATAATGTGTGTACCATGAGCCATGTCCTGTGCCCGATTCTGTGTGACTGTGTTATATTGACTTGTTCAGCATTTGAGCTTATATCTTAATAAATGTAATGATGTAATTATTTATAAATGTAGTGACAAAGTTAACAAAACAGGCTGGTTATCAGATGTTTTGATCTAACCGTATAGCTGTCACTAGCAGGTATTGTTTGCAGACTACATGTGCTTTTAGGTACAGTGGTTTTCTGGCTGTGATCAGTTGCATCAAGCACTCTTGCCATTTTGAGCTGTTACGTTTGTACTTTGTTCATTTTGCGAAAGGACTTCTTAAAATATTACCAAACTGGCTAGTTGACACCGTTCTTCTGTACAAGCTTCTTCCTTACCCACGGACACTGGATGTTTGCTTTCTTTGCATCATTCATCCTTCATTCATTACTAGACTGAAACCCTAATAATGTATATTTGCAGTTAATTAAAATTTTTAGAGATGTGTTTGTGACTAATGTTAAGAGACTACTTTGTGTGGCTTACACTTAAATGCAGACTTCTTGAAAATACAGCCATAATTCTTTAAAAGAGTCGCAAAGCAATGGGATGTGATGATATGCTCTAGATAATAATTTGGAGTATCTCTGTGGTTTTGAATTATTGCAATATTCGATAATATTGCCTTTCATCACAATGCAAAACTATGTTGTTGGTCTGAAACCGTGGCTTAAAATTGACTTTGTTGGTAACAATTGATGTTGTTGGTTAATTCTGTTCTGTTTAGCTATTGTGGAATGATTTGCCTTTGCACGATGAAATGCATCAAATCCCTTTTTGTTTGCATTTGTTTGCACTTTTTGCATTTGTTCTTCCACAATGGGTTTGTTAACTCCTATTGCTAAATTACATAACCAGGAATCACATGGGCTGGTTCTTAAAAATATAATATAATATAATATAATATAATATAATATAATATAATATAATATAATATAATATAATATAATATAATATAATATATACACACACACATACACACATACATATATAGGTGATAGGCATAGTGACTTGTGGCTCATTGTTTTTGTATCAAGCATTAAGTATGCAATACAGATCATGCTGCTTATATGTAAGCTATTTGACAATGCGACTAGGTTCAGGTTCTGGTCTGTAGCGCTCTAATGGTGGTTTTCTCAGTTATCAGGATTATTTTGCAGGTTCAGTCCTGACACAACAGTAATACTCACCAGTAGCACACACCGGTCTGGATACAGATTACTAATGTCAGCAGCCATCTTTATTATCGGTGCCGTGTGTGTGTGTGTGTGTGTGTGTGTGTGTGGCACCACCCCCTAACCTGGTCACATTTTCAAAATGTGACCATGCAACAGGAGCGCGTGCGATCCTCCAGGTTCAGAGGCACGTCACATGCTGATCCAGAATTAATTCTGTGTTTATCCACAATGATTAGTTTTGTCTGTCTGTATCTCTGATTCTTCTTTGCTGTGCCCTGTGTTAACCCCACAGATAAGCTGTGCTCACTAAGCTCTCACAGTCTGTCATGTGCTTACCACAAACCAAAATAAATCTACTGTCCCTTTGCAAAATTGTTGCAAAATTGCTGCTGGCTTTTCACATATGGCGAGTGAAATCTGTAGGTCATTTATACATACTGTTGCTAGACATTTCTGTTTTTGAGTAACCCAGGCAACCAATAAGCAAGGTGACTGTGATCAAGAATAAAATATAGGTGTGAGGAAAAGACCCATTATTACAAAATAAATAATGAAGATGACTGAGGGCACTTCCTGATTTCACCGTGACTGATAAATGTAACTAATTGAGGTCAACAGTAATACCTAAACATACCCTCACTCCAAACGACTGATTAATACCAAATGTGGTTAATGGGACTTTTTTACTAATTTGTGGGAATATTAAAAATGTTATTATTCATAGTGGATGTTTGTAGCTGCAATCCATTTTTATCCAGGAACTGTTACTATTACTAACACTACTGGAAACTAATTATTAAATAAAAACTAATATGCAAATGTCGTACAATCCATGCACTGCGCTGATCCAGACAACTGGCTTAACCCTTGCAGCTCATCATCTCAGTGCATTTAAAGTGAGCAACTCCAGCCAAATGCTTTTCAGCGTTCAATCTGCTCATGCAGCACGAGTTTAATAAAACTTTGTGTTTGTAATACTTTCTGCACCAGAGGCGCCATTAGAACAGCATGCACTACAGCTAACATATGTACTAATGTAATATATGGGAAAAGTAAGGGATAATGAGAATATTAATTTTGTTACCTGCACCTGTGTGATGCCCAACCTGGCTGGAAGGCACAACAGGGACTGAAACCCAGGTTACTTAACTGGTGGATTAGCGCTGTAACCCGAGCCTAAACCCTGTTTAGCTTTTATGCAAATCTGGAAGCTGTAAAGTAGAGCCAAATGGAAGTTCAGTAATAGATTTCTCAGTTCAATTCATATTGATTTGTGTTCTTAATGTTGTATTTGACAGAAACCAATTACATGTGTGCTTTCCCTACATAAAAAACCAAACCAATGTGTGATATGCTTTGGGTATGCAGGTCAACCAGCAAGACCAGCAAAACCATACAAGTTGACCAGGTACACTGCAGACCAACATTTATATTTCACAAATATGTACCATCGATCTTATATGAGCTTGCTAATGGACATTTGCTAAAAAACCCTCCTGTGTTTAGCTGTGGTTTGTTTATATAAATAACTCTAGTACAAATCTAAGAGTGATAATAGCTAGCTACTAAGCTAACTCACAATGTCACAGGAACATCATTGTAAAAAAAGCCGCGTATGATACTACATTGACAGGTGAGGAGAACAAAGCGATAACAAAAATAATGAAACAATATCATCAGGAAAGCAAATGAAAAGTAAAAGAAAGTTGTTCGAATGAGATTATTCTCAATTATCCGATATATTCCTGGGGGTAAACAGAAGCCTGTTAAACTGGACGAGAGTGCCACACATTGACTGTTCAGTGGGGTGCATGGTCACCCAATACTTCCAAAACACACTGGCAGTGATGGGACATGGACGGAATCAGATTGTCTAGCAGTTCCTGTGGGATCCTCTTCATATTCATGTTGAAATATCCTCTAGTTTTTATGAGCAGCGTCTATGAAGCTTGAATTCGAGGTTTAGCTCCTGTCTCTCCCTCATTGCCCAGACCCTGTTTCTTAAGTGCCACAGAGTAATAGCTTGGCAGGACTATGATTTAAACAGTTTACCTACCATGTAAAATCTGACATGTATGCCATGTAATGTCCTCGTCCCATAATCATATTCTTTAATATCTCCTACGTTTAAACTTAAAGCCATTAATGTATAGGACACTGAAATGCTCAACATTTTCCATAAGCTTCTGTCCACCAGCGTCCTATTTTTGTCCAATTTTGTTTTTAGTGATGCCCAATAAGGCACCTTTGCGCTAATGGATGTAAGCTTTGAGCACATCAATATTTTATGTGCATTTTGTTGCTTTGACATTCCCGAGAGGGAGCGAGACCCTGACTGACTGAAAGCTAGCATGCTAATTGCTTTGAGGTAAGACGTAGCCAACAGTAAATGGCGCACAGTGCTGAGAGGGGAGCATTATAGGTTAAAAGAGCAGGATCAATTAAGGCTTTTCTCTTTCAGACGTTGTGTCTATGGGTCTCTTTCGGAAATGCAGCCATCGAGTGCAAGAAAAGCACAGCTGGAATGAACCCACTGGCTTACCTTTCTCTTAGATGCTCATACAGTAATGATAAGTTATGGGCTGAGGATGATGATATGAGCATACAAGTTTGCCCTTTGCTTCCTGTATTAGTAGCAACCTGGTGTTTGTTTAGCAAGCAGACTAACCGTACGAGTTAGTTGGACAAAGGCTTTAGTGGCTTATATTAAACTGTTAAACAGTCATCTTGATTAGGATGAATAGTGGTTGCACAGATATCTTATGTTCTATTTACAGGTCACTCCAAAGTTACTGAAACCACTCGTAAAAATGGATTATATAGGTTATGAATAAATGGCTGTTGTAGTAAGTTAATGTACAGTTTGAAATGATAAAGGAAATTACATTAATGAAAGTTATCATCAATACATATTATTCTTCGCCATCAATCAGAATAGGGTAGGAAGCCAGATACAGAATGAAACCTGGACAGGGGGTCAGTCCATCATAGTGTTCTGTAAATGAACACTATGCACCCAAACTTCACTGTGCAAGCCTCACCCTGGATTCAAACACAGGCCACCAGGAACTGCAGTTTTCAGTAGCTACAAACCACTAAGCATTCTGAGCTGTCTAACTTGATTCTAAAAAAATTACCAGCATCCCTAGACTTTCTTATGAACAAAATAAACTTGAAGCATATGTCTGTTTTGCTTTTGAAATTGTATCTAGTTGTTTATTGGTCTTTTCCATTGATTCCGCTGTATTCCACCATATTAATTTTTTTAAGGTGTGTTTAAGAGGTATTTCACCTCTTAAACAGGTAAACTTCTCTTAGGGTGTACTCATATCATACCCGGTTGTCTTGTACTGTGCCTGAGCATAATTGTCCCACCTCCTCACTCCTTCTCTTGTTACACTCACATTACGCATAAACATTTTGGGTCTCCACATATAGCATCACAATGCTACTGTTTGCTGTAATACTTGCACAGAACAGTTGACTTTAATGCTGGCTTACTTAGTGTTTTTTTTTAAGTTGTTTTGGTTGTGCTGGCACAACATAACATATATGTTATAGATGTATTGATATGCAATGCAGCAGGTTTCACCTACTTGTGCTGCTCGTTTAAGATTATTAGGTTAGCAGCTGATATTTTGTTCAGTAATTACAATAGTCAAATGTACTTGGGCACGGTACAGATGTGAGTACACCCGTAGTCCATCACTATGGGGACAGCTGTAGAAGTGCCACGCTGTGAGGATGTAAAATGCTAATGAGGTGCTGAAATCTACATATGATATTGTACATATGCAGATTAGTGGTTTGATGGTTGCTTTATTTTGGGATTTATGTAGCCTTTGTGGCTTGTTTTCTGCGTACGTCTTTACATTCTTCTATAAAAAGCTAAAAAACCTGGTTTAAATAGATATGGTCAATCCTTTTGCAAGACCTTGCCTTTTCTTTTATTCTTTATCTTTTTATTGATGACTCAACAGACCTTGCCTTTTCTAATCACTGTGTGCTAGCTTTGTCTGATCTCCCTCACTTGTTCCTACACACATTCTCTCCCACAGCATATCACTATTGGCTTCAAGACAATTGTTGTCGAAATGACATTTGCTAACGACTTGTTTACAATTACTGCTTTCAGATAAAAGCCTTTTCAGATGTTACCTAGTCTCCCCAGCCATTGAAGTCTGGCACAGTGGAGATATAATTTATCACTAGTGACTGTACTAGGAATAAAGTACGGATGAGTCACACATAGAAACTGGACTGAATGCTGTTGGGTCTCTTGTTGAATCAATGACAGGATGTGTGTGGGTTGAGTTAGCACAGGCCCATAGTTTATGCCAGTTATCAGAATGTAGGTCAAAATAAATTCTCTGCATTTAGAGAAGAGACATGCCGGTTGTATTTACTTTACCATGGAAACAGATTCCTCCTGCACCAGTGTGAAATAGCAGTAGCCTCCTACCAGTGGTATAATTTGTGTCCACACAGCTCTGTGTAGTAATATCTTAATGTACTGCTGCTCATTTGATCTGACTGAGATCCTTTGGTCACTGGTGGTGAAACGCTATCTTTAGCCATGACGGTGCAATCATTATGCTGTCTGACTTCATAGATATCAGACCTCTCTACTGACACTCCTTGCATAAAATATTAACACCTTTATCCTCCAGGTTTCTCTCTGTATAGTCATTCTGCTCTCTCTGAAATCTCTCTGATACACAAGTCATTTTTCTTTGACAAAATGAAAATAGGAAGAGGAAGTACCTTCAATGTACCTCAAAACACTCAAAAAGTGTCCCTTTAATTATATGTTTAAAAAAAAATGTGGATTTTTGGATTACTTTTTGCTAAGCTGCCTTAAATGTCACCAGTACTTAACTTGTGTGCTAAGTGTGTGTTTGTGAACTTCAAAACATCAGTAAAGAGTTGACTATTTTATTCACCTCCCTCATTTTTTATTTCAAAGCTTAAATAAAATTTGAAACAAAGTGCCAAGCAAGATTCAAGTCCAAGCCCTCAAGAACTGCTGTTTTCAGAAGCTAGCTCTTTTCAAACCAGAGTTGCTACCACAAAATAGCTCCGAGTAATAAAAAAAAAAACAGCAACAAAAAAAATACAATTCATTATGAACTGTTGCAGCTGAAATGTTGTCAAGTCTCAATACTATAGTCTAAGAGACTGCAAGATTCAATTAAAAAAAAATATACAGAGACTACCTAATCAGTTCCCAAAGCTCAGACTGAACCACAGAGAATTTTCCATTTTAGTGCCCACATCCTAGAGTGTTTCAAATAGGGATTCAGGGGATAGGCTAGAGTTACGGCACTATACTGACAATTCAGTGCTAAACCGTCTGTGGATATTGATTGTTCTGAGCCTTTCTTCCACTTTGTTTCAGATAGATGCCGTGTTAAATTGCTTATGATGAACAAAAATGTTTCCCTTGGCTTTCTGTAGTCGATTTATATAATCCCTGGAAATGGGACACATTATATTAGCCTGCGTACAACATAAAAGGGCTTAAGCAAAAGTTGAGTTTGGTGGCAGGAGGATTATACCGCTTATGTAATTTCTATCTATCTGTCTATGTCTACGATTATCTCTGCAGCTCACAAAATACTGATTCATACAGACTGCATTCTAAACTAAATTCCTCAGAACAATGCAATGACAGCCTTCCCACTAGTTATTGGGAGTGATTATGGTATGGGTTTTATCTTGTTCTGTACATTTTGTCAACAGTATTGTTTTACAAGCGCAATTTACTGTTGTGCTATTGTTTACTCTGTTGTGATAAGTCCTGTGGTGTGTGACGATGATGACAACGGTATTGTGCAGTGACCTTGTGGCAGAATATGGACAGTAACTGAATCAACAATTATACATTTCCATATACAGAAAATGTACAGAAAAGGTTCTGCATCACATATTTACTTTCACTGCATAACATTAATTACTACTTAAAGAAATACTAAATAGCTCTATGTGACATATTTGAAAGTGGTTGTTTAATTTGTCTTTATTTTTCTTCCAAAGAAGCCTTTGCATTGGAGAACATCCCTGAAATTGACAGGAAATTGACTCACAGCAACATACCTTGGAAAATATCTTGGCAAAGTGAGCTAAAGCCAGTGATACAAAAGTTTTTACTAGAACTTGCAATTAGCTTACAATTCAAGTACAGTTCAAGCACGGCACATTTTTGGTTTTTATATGTATGACAGACATTGTGCTTTACTGTACTGACCTTGAACCACACAGTGAATACGAGTTGTCTAGGGACAACAGGCTTAAATAAAATGTAATTTCTAAAAAACAAGAAAGGAGATTAAAGACATTATAAGTTGCTGCCATACATTAGCGGTTTTGTAAATTCTTCTAGTTAATTTGAGTGAGCAAGAGACAAATTATTCAGAATCTGAGTTCAGTTCTACTCACTAGCATGCCTTAAATCATACCAATACCTACATTTAGATTAAATGTATGTTTATGAACACAATTTTAGAACTGCTGCCTCACAGCAAGAAGGTCTTGAGATGAACTTGTGTATGGATATAACCTTGCGTGTGTCGCTAAAATGGCCACTGACATTAAAGAAACCAAATAAACAAACAAAACAAACACAATTTCTGCTATGATCATTTTCTAATCTGCAATGGCAACCTCTACCTCATTTGGATTCCTTGGTAATCTCTTAGCATTGAAATATGTAGCTCGATTCATATACAGGTATAAATTCCTATGTAAACAAAGGTTTAAAAGCACTTAAACGTACTAGCGACACCTGCACGCTTATTTCAGTAGTGGAAACAGTTCTGTCTTAAATAAAAGTGCTGCTATTTTTATAAACTGAAACTTTGGTGGTTGTAGTCATGTGCAAAAAGCGAAACTTCGATCACCGGCCAAGGAATGGCAAACTTTAGTTGGTGCATTACATAACCATACACTCGAGGCACATTTGTGAAGTTTGCTATGACAAGTCTAACAAAAGCTGACAGTTTAAGCACTTAAAGCCTTTGCTTTTCTTCGCTCCCTCCCTCTCTCTTCGGCTCTTTCTAGTCACTGAGTCAGTTTAAGGAGATTCTGAGCTTGGGAGATTAAATCCTTCAGCTTTAGTTTGGAATAAACAGGACGATGGGTGAACTGGCCTGTTCATGCCTCATGTTAGATTATTTTTACATTTAAAGTGTAATAAAATTGTATTGGCCACCACTTTGGTGTAAGTACATTTGATGCCTTTGCCATTTAATAAGGCACACAAGTAAATATAATTGCATAGTAAATGTAATATGAAAGTATCCTTGTTTGCAATACATGGACATTATATCACAACAAAAGAAACATAGGAAATGTATGGACACTTACATATAACTGAACTGCTTTTATCTCACTTTCTCACAGATAGAACACTTTCTATCTGGATTAAGCCATTATATATTAATGCCAGATTATCCAAGTGTATCCAGTGCAGCCTGAATGATGTGTTTTTGAGTAGGTAATGGGTACACTCTATACTTTTCCTCTCATTAGAGGAGTAGAGATGCATGGTTATGCAAAAATGTCATTTTGCACTATGTCACAAGTGGTCTGTGTATTATGCCATCTGATGCAGTTGCATTTGTTAAAGGGCAATCATACATCATGCTCCCAAACTCATATCTTTGATTCTGCAATTGGAAACTTGTTCTATACATTTTTACAATCAATACATTTACAGCATTTAGCAGACGCCCTTATCCAGAGCGACTTACAATTAGTTCTACTGATGTGTAGCATAGCACTTAGTTATTTAAATTTGGTATAATTCGTTACAATAGCAACTTTGTTTTTTAGCAGTAAAGTGTAGCAAACTAAAGATTATTTTTGTTCATTTATTTAGTTATTTTGAATTGGTATTCTACATAAATAAAAATAATTGCTGGGTTATTTCATATTTGGTATAATATAAGCCACAATATAACATTTTCTTTACAATTTTAAACTTCTATTTCTAGTTATTTTAATTACAGGGGATGTTGTATAAGTTGTATATTACAAAATGGGCATTTTTTTGTATTGTTTACACATAATTAAGATAATTAAGAAAATTGAATTGTGAACTCAGTATAGTGAATCGAATGGTGAGCAGAGTGTATTGTTCCACCCCTACCTCGCATGATAGCTGAGTTTGACTTGCAGTAGCAGTAAATATTGTGGATATTTGTGAATTTGGATCGGTGGCTGGGGTCCACTCTGACATAACCATGATTGAATCTCTTGAATTGTTTTGCTCTTACATAATCACTTGCTTATAAGAAACATTCAGTAATGCTCATGAAAATTAGAATTTGTACTGGATTTTGACTATAAATATTAAAAACTTACGTAATATGACTTAGTTAAACCATTAAAACAAGATCAGCATGTTCTGCCGATACTTATTAGACATAGCTACTGAATAATGCATATGTAGTTACTGAAAATATGCATTTAAGAAAATGCAGTATTTAAAATAGCGTTTAAACTCTACAAAAGAGACAAGACACTGGAAGGAACACTTTTTGAGAAAAAAAAAATAGAGAAAGGCATCCAAATGAAAAGCTCTTTTCTGTCTTTAATACAACCTGAGGGTGATACTACTGTGTATAAAATACACTTTTATTCCTCAGTGTTTGATTTACATTTTTACATATTTATTCATTTTTTTTCCAAAGTGATTTGCAAGTGAGGCAAAATCCAATCCATGAGCTATGAACTAAGCTGACAGCGATACAAGTTCTTCAGAACCACGTTTCCAGACATGATTATAAATATGTATAAATATAATAAATGATATTTAATATAATATATATAAATACATTATAAATGTATATAAATTATATACTCAGCACAGGAATAATCCTGGTACATACTATTGTTACATCCTGGATGCTGTTTTCCTGAAAGTTGAGGCTTTGGAGCGGATGTGTCTATTTGTGTGAATGTGTATGTGTATTAGCTGCTGAGTGCGTGGGTGTGAGTTGAAAAGGCCACCAAGCATACGCTGTGTATGTGTGGGCATTCATATCTGGCATCAGACTAGACATGTCCTTTTCACCCAGTAAGAATGAGATCACTGGGATACAGTACAGAACATAAACAGGCCCACACATTAAAAAAAAAAGTAAACAGAGCAGAGATTCACTAAAAAGTGTTTCAGACCTGGCATAAGAAATATTCTGCTTCTGCAAATATTGTACATTCCTTAACAACACACATAGGCCACCATTAGACCTGTTGTTGTAGCAATGGTATAATGACCATATATAACATATTTTCAAAGATTGGACCCAAAAGTTTCTTGGATTTGTCCCTCCATAATACTCTTTTCCACTGATGTACAATTTTTGTGAACTTTAGCATTTTCAACTTATTCCTCTTCTAAAAAAGTGGCTTCTTAGCAGCTACCCTTTCGTAACTCATCGAAGGAGGGTCAATGGCATCCCAGTGAAGCTGCAAGGTTCTGCTATTGCTCAGCTGTGAGCTGTGAGAAGAGAGCATGCTAGAAGTTGCTTTATTATGTTTTTATGCCCTGAATTTTCAGGTGGTGGTCTAGATAAATAATTATATATAAATTATACAATTACACACACACACACACACACACACACACACACACACACACACACACACACACACACACACACACACACACA
>JAUZST010022749.1:0-31769 GCA_034779995.1 Parotocinclus haroldoi
TCTTATCTTATCTTATCTTATCTTATCTTATCTTATCTTATCTTATCTTATCTTATCTTATCTTATCTTATCTTGCCTTTTACAAACTGAAATTCCTCCACATCCCTTGAACCATTTAATGATAATACGCATTATAGAGGGAGAAATATGCAAATCCCTTCACATTTTAATTGGGGAACATTTAAATAATTTTGTCATAAATTTTTTGACAAACTGGAAATCATCTGTCCATCATTGCATCTCAAGACTCAGCTTACCCTGGATTTGTACCGAATCATTATTTTAATCCCCTGGTAACATCACCTATTTGACATCAAATCATTATTTTTGTAGTAAAATTTTCTTTTGAAAATTGCCCAGATGCCAACTTATTTTGGAACGTGTTGCATTTGTGAACGACAATGTCATTGTCAGTGTCAAAGTTTTTTTTTTTTTTAGAATGCAAAACTTTTGAAAAAAGAATAACTGTAACTGCACTGAAATCCAAACCTCTGGTCCACACAATACATCTCAGTAACTGGAATCCCTAACTTATGGAGATGTTCTATGGTATTATTTTTTTGTAAATAATTATTCAGTGTGAAAAATAAAAACAAAATAACTTCAGAGTGGATGAGATCAGAGTAGAAAATAAATGCACTGTAAAATGTTGAAATAGAAGGAATGGAATTATTTACAGTCTGGTCTTTATAACATTTACAGTAATATTTTTTGTTGTGACTATGTGCATTGGAACTGAAAAGAACCCACAATAATGAGGTTACAGTAACCATTATAATGACTGTTTGTTAACAAAATAAACTGGGACATTGCATACAAAGCACAAGTACACTGGCAATATTAGCATAAACAAATAGCATGGTAGACCACAATAGACACTTGACTGAATTACAGAGGAAGGATTTTGAGAGGAACTCACTGGCATGACATCAGAAATGTACAACAAGCTGTAAACAGCTGGTGAACCTCAAGAGTGGCAAGTCTGGTTTAGTGTTAGAAATAAGGCATGGTGTCTACAAGACCTCTGAACCATATCTGTCACAAGCATGTTAGCAACACGTACTGTAATTCCTGCAAGTTTTTGACTTGTTTCTCCAGCTCATCCCACAAACTGTCGTCTGGGGGTCTAGAGCTTAAAGTCTAGGGGACTGGGTCTATAGATTTTGGATTTTTTTTTAAACTGTAAAAAAGAACACATTTCTTTGCATACACTGAGACTGAGATTTTGTACTGGGATGATGAAGCATTTTATTATCTGACTGAGTGTCATGGACTTTTTTCTGTCTCCAGCACTTTAATTTGGGAATAATAACTCTACCAGTGTGCCGTTCATTTTCTGTACTGACGTGTAAGGTCCAAACATTTTCAACCAATCTGCACTATTATATGTCTGGAATGTGCAATTTGTATGATGGGTGAAGGATTTGCTTTATTAATAATAATAATAATAATAATAATACGTTTAATTGATATAGAGCCTTACTCAAACCCAAGGACGCTTTACAGCAAGTAAATAAAGCTTTACATCTAAATGCCCACAAAACCAATGCATTCATTTGATATTTATTATGTGATCAGTTTATTTCACTCTTGAATCCCTCTGCGTAGCGTCGATTGCATTAACATTCGCATTCACTGAGGGGCAAGAAGCGATTATGTTGGTGAATCTTGCAGTACATGAAGGTGAATTGTAATCATTTATCAGTTAGAATTAATATTACAGCTCTAAACCACACGCTGACAGTCTTGCTTTACAAGAGGTTTGACCTTGACTGGGTTGTCAAACAGTATTCAGGTAATTGCAAGAAATCAGACGTAATCGATAATATACATTAGATTATTACATTAGATTTTAAGTGCAAATGCTTTAAAGATGTGCAACTACACAGCTCCATGGTCCTAGGCATTAGGGTATGATCCTTACCTTCCTTTTACTGTCCGTTTGAATTCTGACGTTTTTTCATCGTTATGTGTGTAAGGTTTATACTTTACTCTAAGTATAAAGTACATGCTACTACAACCAAAATTGCAATGAAGTTTGGTTGTTGTGTAAAACATAATTAAAAACAGAATACGATGATTTGTAAATGCTTTTCAACATATATTCAATTGAAAACACTAGAAAGACAAAGCTTTTTTGCAAATATTCACTCATTTTGAATTGATGCCTGCAACACACAAGTTGGGACGGGGGCATAGTTACCACTGTGTCACATCACCTTTCCTTTTAACAACACTCAATAAGTGTTTGGGAACTGAGGACACTAATTGTTGAAGCTTTCTATGTGGAAGTCTTCCCCATTCTTGCTTGATGTACAACTTCAGTTGCTCAACAGTTCGGGGTCTCTGTTGTCGTATCTTGCACTTCATAATGTGCCACAGATTTTCAATGGGAGACGGGTCTGAACTGCAGGTAGACCAGCCTAGTACAAGCGCTCTTTTATTGATAAATGTTGATAACTCTCCCTCAGACACAGATTCCTAACCCAGACAGAAGGCTAGCTAATAGCTGCTGTGCCACCCAAGAGCCAATCATAGTAGCATGGTTGGGAGAATTATCAGCCAGTAATATAGAGACATCAGCATGAGAGAAACATGGTGGGCTCCAGGTGTTGTAGTTTTATGCTTGTTGAATGGCAATGTAAGCAATGACTGGACTTGAATGATTGGTTGACATATTTTTGGTACAAAAAGTCATTTGAATTTTGATTTAGACCTCATATTAGACACAAACATTAAGGGAAACTTGGTATTGAATCTCTGCCATGCTGGAAATGTAGTCAGTGCTGTGTGGTTGTCAGATACAACCACATCTTCTATAGATCTCTTTATGTCCAGTGATGATGACATTGAAAGTCATTCAGGCATTGGCAGTGTGTTTTATCTTATTATCTGTCTGTCAGTCTCTTCTAAAGGAACCGTGCATTCTATAATTCAATCAGTGACCCTAACAGTCACACTATGAGTCAAGGGTTAATCCATATGAATAGCAGTGGCTCAGCACGGAGAAGACATTCAGCATGTACGACGTTTTGGATGAAGCTTGTATGTGGACATGGCTCAAAACACTGTGTTAAAGACTGTTTATCGCCTTTATTATTTCATCCTATTTTTAGTGGATTCACATAGACAAGCCATAGACAAGCAACATAGACATAGACAAGCAACCATTATGATTTTACACAAAGCCTGCACATTTCGTTAGATGTTCTTTTTTTAAAAGTTGGTATTTTTGGATTTTGTGGGGGATTCTGGCTTCATGTGTAATCATCAAGAAATCATCTGTGTTTGTGAGCTTCAAGTCAGCACCCTCCCCCATTGTTATTGCAAGGGAGATAAAAAACATGTGAGTAAGCCTGAGTTTACTGGAGATAGGGTCAGAAAGGAGGATGGTACTGTCTTGCTTCATACTGAGCAATGTTATATGAAGTATCCTGTATGAAGAATTTATATTACAGTTTTTTTTTTGCCTGGTCGACAGACTCTGGCACTATTCTGTAATATAGAGTTTATACAAAGCTTGCACTCTGAGCTACAAAATTAATGTCTATTTACTTTTTAAATTGTATTTATACTTTCCAAAATTGTGAAAAATCTTTATTAAATACAACCCAAAAAACAATAAAAGGTGGGACAGTAAGGAAGATGCGTATAAAATACACACAGTGTTTCTTACATTTTCTTTGACTTTTATATCATTGCAGACAGTATAAAATCTTTTACAGTATAAAAGATATTTCATGTTCTTTCTTGTCAGCATTATTTCATGTGGTAATAAATATCCATATTAAACACACAAATAGCTAATGCACTAAATGTTCCCCTTGATTAAAATACAAAGTCACCCTCTGTCCGATAGGCCAACATCAAAGGCAGCGATAAAGGTGACAAAATGGCAAAGAAAAATATGAGTATGAGTATGAGAAGGATTTATGAATTTGCAATGTACACTGACACACACTGTCCACTTTAGTTATGCCTTGCTAATAGCCCTTAGATCTGCCTTAATGAAAAAAACCCATTTCAGGAAATGTGACATGTGGAAAATGCAAATATAAATAGGTGTATTTAAGTATGTTTTATTTACATATTCATTAACATGGATTTAATCGCAAAGATTATGAACCCAAGATATTCATAGTTTTGTCTCGTTAGCATCAGTTGATTTGTTGATAAACAAAAATAAAGTTGATAAAGTTGCTTGACTTGTAGCTGGTAATAGCCTGGATGGTCTTTTTTGTCTTTGGTCCAGTTTCCATTTGTTCCAAAATGACCTGAAATCCTGTTCCATGTGACCACAATACATTACTGCATGATGGTCCATCCTAGAAGATCATTTTCAGTTCTGTGATCTACACTGTACATTTAAGAGCAAAATTATTTCCTTCAAGATGACATCATTTTTCTAGGGCTGTCCACGTAGTTTTCAACAAGACAACGCAGAACAAGTCAAATCTGAAAAAGTTGTAATGTGGAAATCTGTTCCAATCGTTCTTTGATGAACATTGTTTTTAAACATTTCAGTAATTTTCCCGTACTCGTACTACAGTATACTAGATTTATGTAATATTGATTATGTAAAATATTGAGAGAAAATACATCATGAACTTGTTCAAATAGGTCACTGGTAATAAAATCACTGGGGCTGGCAAGGGTGGGTTAAAAGATCTAATGTGAGAACTAAAATAACCTTCTCTCGTTTGTCTTTTAAAATTATGTACTGTCAAATGACTATCACTATTGTATTAAAGAGTGGGGGAGTGGTTAGATTGTCCTCACGCAAGAAGATCTCTAACATCAGTCACTTGTAGTCTCTTTCAGCCTGAGGCACAGCAAGCGACGCATCCACAACTACGTCTGCCTTTTTGTCTGAAACCTGTCCCTGATGGATATTTATTCTTCCAAACTGTCCCCTGCTGTGGATTACGGAGCCGGGGTCTTTCTCTTTCTTATAGGTAAAACTTGATTTACTGTGTATTGTTATTTTGACACAGTGCTATGTGCCTTTGCGTTATTACGCCATCAAACCATTTATGTATTTTAAATGCTGCTGTAATCTGTAGGTAATTTACTATAGGCAATTTAAGTTAAAACAACTCGTTGAGCATAATGAACTAGTGACTGATACTGTTACACGATTGCTCTGTTGCGTAATTTAATAGGTACCCTGTTGGATGTATGCATATACAGATCTCCCGGGTGGAATAGGGGAGCAAATGCTACCCTAAAAGTAAGCCACCCCTGATGCTACCCCAGTAGGCAGAAACAAATTAAAAGAAAAGTCATGGGCAATTTGACATTTACGAGCAGAGCGCGAATGTCCAATGTCCGAATGCAATGAATGAATGAATGAATGTTTAGAAAACAAATCAAGGTGTCCTTTGAAAGGTATAAATTAAATTCATTAATTATTATTATTATTATTATTATTATTATTATTAGTAGTAGTAGTAGTAGTAGTAGTAGCAGTAGTAGTAGTAGTAGTACTAGAAGTAGTAGTGTTAGTAATTTTACAAATTAATGAAATGACTGTTGGTAATAATAATAACATTAATAATAATAATAATAATAATAATAATAATAATAATAATAATAATAATAATACAACTGGATGGTGAGAGGGAGGAGTCAGGAGTCACAAGGAAACTGGAAAGGAGAAGCAGGAGGAAAAAACCTGATTATCTACCAAGAAATGAAATTATAGTAAAAGCACAGTCCTAGTAAAGTTGTTTTAAAAATCAACGTTTAACGTGAATAAAGCATAGCGTGGCTCAATTAAAACAATGAGCACATCAAACCTCACTCATTTATTACTCTGTATTAGTACTCTTGACTGATTTACAATAATGAAATGTAGCATATGCAGTTTTTTCTCGAGAGAAATAGAAAATGAACAGCTAAGCAAGGTAAATGGAGAACATGAGGTGGAAAGAGATAGAGAAGAGGAGGACAAGGTGGAAGGAGAGAGAAAAAAGGTGGAAGAAAAGACTAAATATGTTACAGAGAGAAAGAGAAAAGGGAAACATAAATGTAACAGAGATGGAACTTAAGGCTAAGGCAACCAGGAACAGAAGGAGGTGGGAGACCAGCGGTGAAGATATGGAGGTGGGAGAACATCATCAAGATGAGGAGAGAGATAACGAAAGACAAAGTAAAGGTGCAGGTCTCAAACAATGAAAAGGAAAGGAAAGCGCCTGAGCCATCCCCAATGATCTCCAGTCAAGATGGTCCACAAGGCATGGAAATTGGTGCTACCGAGTATATTAAATTACATATGTATAAGAACAACAAATAACAAAAAGTCACATTTTGCTATAAGGTTTATTTAAGAGACACTGCTTAGACTTATATTATGTAATTATATTATATAAATACACATACGTCTGTCATATGTTGCCATATGTTGTTCCTGCCCTCTCTCGCCACGCCATAAATATTTTTCCATTTCTTTTCCCTACTGTATACTTTTAAGCTGGTTTATAAGTCAAAGTCCAAGGCAAATTTATTTATGTAGCACTTTTACACTGGAGTATTGTCTCAAAGCAACTTTACATTATTATATTCTCTTAAAAGGCCAATCCCAAGCTGAGCAAGCCTAGGAAACAGTGGCAAGGAAAAACGAATAAAGAAGGAAGAAACCTTGGGAGGACCAAGACTCAAAAAGGAACCCAACATCTGGGTGGCCTAGATGTTAACTGAATAATTGAAGTTGAAGTCATAGTAAAATAAAATAAACAATAATAAATTTTATTATTAAAATTTAATATTTTATTATTAGTAATACAATTCAAAATAACAAAATAGATTTAACAGTATTTTGAAATAGATTTAACAGTATTTTGAAAATAGATTTAACAGTATTTTGAAAATAGATTTAACAGTATTTTACAGTACACAAGTGACACTAAATAGAAAATAGAGGATGTGTTGAGCATCCTCTAGAAATAGAGGATGCCCAACACAATTAATGCAGTTCTACTATGAATTTTTGATGGTAATTTGACCACTTCAGTGCAATTGTATGCTTGCTTGCACTGAGTATAAATTATTTCATACGTCTACTGTGGATTTTGATGGTAATTTGGCCACTTAAAGGTTTTACTGTCAAATTGCACCGTACATTTTTCCTGGTGAGAAGCTGAACATAAAAACAAGAAACTCTTACAAAGCTGGCCCATGCGCCATCCAGAACTTCTACACCACGATACTAAGCTAAGCTAAAAGTAAAGGCTGGTAGCTAGATTAAAGTTATGGCATATGGTAAATAATTATTTATTTGCTTCAATAATCGACAGTTTTTTCGACTATCAAAATAGTCTATTGTTGCTACTTTACTGAAAAGTCATAGTTGTAGTAGTGATCTTTTTAAAAATCAATGTCTGAAGTTTGTGACAGTTTGTCTGAGGCATTCTGAGCTACTTTTCACAGTCATCAAAGGTATGTTTTGAGAAAAATAGAACAATTTTAAGAAAATTACATCTTGTAAACTGTTTTTGCTATGACTGTGTTTTGTTATGATTTTGGGTTGTTTGTCAGGTAGTGGTAATTTAAATATTGTGTGGAATGAGAAAGGAATTGATTCTATTAAATATCAACAAATGGAAGGCAAATTCCTAGTTAGTGAAGAAACAGATGCTTAAAAATGTTAGATTCAAAAAAAGAAGTTATACAATAGGGAGAGAGCCTTGAACTGTTTTGGAATGGCTTTCACAGTCTGTAGGTCCATGCTGTGTATGTAACATGGCCTGTACATATTTTCTGAACTAGATATGTTCATTAAGGGAAATGTTTTCATGGAACAAAAATAAAAAGACTGTTCAAAATTACTGAAATAATAATTTTCCCTATTCTAATGGTTGATGTGAATATTATCAGAAGTTGCCAGCCTCTTATCTACATGAAATTGCATTGCACTGCTTCCACATGACTAGCTGATTGGATAATTACATGGATGGTGTACATGTGTTCATAATAAAGTGCTCGGTGACT
Source organism: Parotocinclus haroldoi (assembly GCA_034779995.1). Lineage (NCBI taxonomy): Eukaryota > Metazoa > Chordata > Actinopteri > Siluriformes > Loricariidae > Parotocinclus > Parotocinclus haroldoi. Next base: position 7,990 of record JAUZST010022749.1, read on the forward strand.
GTAAAGGTCAAGCATTGGGTATATTTTTAATTTTGAAGCAATGTTCATGATTTTAAAGACAGCAGTTACAACGTGGCAGAATGTTATAAAATAAAAAAAAGCTTTAGTGTATTATTGTTTACTTTGAGAATGGTTATTTACAACTGCATTAAAGCTTCATGTGTTTTTAATGTACTGTTTTAACTAAAAAATTTCACACAAATCATGCGAGCAGTATACTTATCAAAAAAGTAACACTTATCTGTCCATCTTTATTTCTACAGTACAGTTTGCAAACACTAAAATTGGGGACTGTGGTGGTGTAGTGGTTATGGTACTGGACTATGGATCAGAAGGTCCAGGGTTCAAATCCCACCATGCTGCCACAGTTGGGTCCTTAAGCAAGGACCCTAACTCACGATTGCTTGGATTGTAAGACTATAAGTTGTAAGTTGCTTATACAGTAACCTAAGGTTTATACCGTTAATGTAAATGTAAAGTACACCGATTGAAATATGATATAGATGAGCTACAGATGCTAGAGGTCAAAATCCTAACCAACTATATTTTAATTACAGAATCGATTGGCCAACATATACATTTATGACATTTAGCAGATGCCCTTATCCAGAGCGACTTACGACTGATTACATTACAGTCTTACAGTTCCAATAAGGGCCTTGCTTGGCAGAGGTGGGATTTGAACCCTGGACCATGATGTCCAGAGTCCAGTACTTTAACCGCTAGGCTACCACAGTCCCATATATATACCGTATTGTGTATGCAAAAAGCTGACAAAGCATACCATTAAGAAATGCACAAGATTGTTCATCTAGGCACAGAGATATTACACAGCAGCTTCAGGCAAAGTATTAACAAAACGTAAAGCCATAAAAAATAACAAATAAACCAGAAAACTATATTAAATGTGCCCCAGCAACCAGCACTTTTTATGATATGACTGCAGGGCTGCCAAAACATTTTCATACAAAACTTCATCATACACACGTGATAAGAGGTGTTAATGCTTTGGTGCCATCTCTCTGTCAGTATCTTTTGGACGTGGTTCATTTAATGGAGTTTTAATTAGTATGGTGCAAATATATTTCTCAAGCCTGGTTTGGGGTGCCACTACTTTTGCTCAAATGTATACTGTATGAAATGTGCAAAGGCATGTGTGTTAGGTTAACTGGTGTCTCTGAAGTGCCCCAAGTGTATGAGTGTATGGGTCCTACATTCCTATCTAAGGGTTCCTCCTGTCTCCCTATGCCGGTTAAACACGAGCTCTGCCATGACCCTGTCCAGGATCAAGCGAATATGAAACTGAATAAGTATTTGTTTGAATTTGGAATTTCTGTGTTTTTTTTGTTCTGGGGGAAGAACATTTCCCTTTAACTATGGTTGCTATGGAGACACCATAGCACAGACCCACCAATTAAAAAGCTGTTTACAAGCGCACAATCACACCATCATACCAAACAAAACTAAGATTCCTTATTGATCTCAAAATGCAGTGCACAACATAGAGGCCACACACAACATAAATATACATTTGTACCTATGTGTTCTAAATAAGTTTGTTCTTTTCTTTTGCCAAAGATAATGCCAAATCACTCAGTCAGCATAAAGAGAGAGATATAGAGAACAACTCTTACAGTAACCTGTATTGTTTGGGGTTTGATGCTCATTGTGCAGCATTTTGTAGCAATATATGTGCCGTGCATACACACTCCTCAATTTCAAGATGGTAGGATTTCTGTGACATATGTCTACATGTATAAAACAAATTATATAAATAAATAATAAATGAGAACAAACTCCTGTTTTTCATTTGGATGAAAAGAAGCAAGTATTTGATAGTGTTATATATGTTTCCAAGGAAACAAACCATTTAACTACAAAGTGCAAAGCACTTTGGAATCATTGTCCTATTTGTCATCGCATGGAAGAAGCTTCTGTGTATATAAATTAGTTCCTCACTCCTTCCAAAGATGTGTGTTAGGTCAATGCTAACACTCAGAGCTCTTAGCCTGTGAATGAGTTTGTGAGTGTGCAGACCCTACGATAAATTGGTCCCATGTGTAGGGTTGTTCCTGACTTGCACCCTGTGATGTTGGCCACGCACCAGCTTTCCCACAACCTGACCAGTGGGAGTTTTTCATACAGTAAGACAGTCACTTAACCAGGTGGTGCAGGCACAGTTGATCTTAAAATTAGTAAGAGTGGAATATTCCCTTTCTTCTTAGAAACCATGGGAAGGGTTTATTGACACTCTTTCTTTATTATAAATCAAACAGGGCATTGTGTAAAATTGTAGTCAATTTTGGTTTATTGTCTATAGAAGTTAGTTTATTTTCATTTCATTTTTACCTCATGATTCTTCATATACAATGAGCATCATTTATATCTCAGGATTTTGAACCTTCCACATACTTTCGCAAACTCTTTGTAGTTCAGAATGATCTTTATTTGGTCCCATCAGTTCTATTATGGCTAAGTCTGAACAAAATACAAACAGGGCAAAAACAAACCTTGGTTTTCAACGGGTTTCAATATGAGAATGGAACCTATGGTTGTTATGGGTGTAGGAACCACTGATAAAGGAGAGAAATTGGCGAGGCCCACAGAAACAGTCCATAACTTACTTCTATTGCATGATTGTACTGTATACAAGTGTAAATTCAAATAAAGGAGAGAAATGCTGCTTTTGTTTTTGAGCACATTTGCAAACTTTTTCCTTGCCACTGTCACCCTTGGCTTGCTTAGTTTGATATCTATAAGACATTATAATGCTGCAAAATGCACTATAGAAATAAATGTGACCTGACTAAACGATCCTTTTGAAATATACTTCTTACTAGATGATTCTGTGTTCATACCATTTATATTCTGTTTTCTCTCTCTTTCAGAATCAGTTCCAGTTCTTATACTTTGACTATTTGTGGCAATGTTTTATAAATGAATCTGAGTTTGACCTCTACATGGCACCAACATTCCTTTTATTATTTGTGTCCTAGCAATCATGTCCATGTTGGGAAACCTGTTGGTCCTTATTATGGCATATAAGAGATCATCGCAGATGAAACCTCCAGAGCTTCTAAGTGTGAACTTGGCAGTGACAGATCTTGGTGCGGCGGTTTCCATGTACCCTCTTGCTGTGGCATCCTCCTGGAATCATTCCTGGCTAGGGGGCAATACTACATGTATTTACTACGGCTTGATGGGATTCTTCTTTGGAGTAGCCAGTGTAGCCACCCTGACGGTCATGGCTATAGTGCGTTTGTCTGTATCTTTGACTCTGCTATCTCACAGTAAGTACTGCAAACATTACTTATTTCACCATCTTAAATTTATCTGCACTATGGACAACATAGATATTACTAGGAGATAAAAGGCACCAAATGAAAAGAACCAGGACCTTTTATATGTTACACAGAGATGTAAAGGGAACATAATGGAATTTACAATCATGTATTGATATATTAGTCACTGTAAATTGCTGTTCAGAGTTTTATGGTTATCCAGTGCGCATTTCCTCTGGCCTAATGCCATTTCAAAGCATGTATTTACAACTAAATCCCCATAATTAGGATAGATATGGGTCCCTAACGTGGTACAAAAAAAATGCTTTCATTATACTCTGAAAGAAAGATTTATTTTAGTGATTATGTCCAATTCTATATTTAATTTTATCAAGAAATTGGAAGGTAAATTGAACGAGTGTCAATGCTTTTAAATAATTAGTTTATTTAGTGCAGATATATTAGTGTGAATGAGATGCAGAAACAAACAAAGGTATTTACAGGCAAATGGCTGACAGTATTTTACATTTGTTTCTTGGGCAATGGGATATCTTACTATTTCTTGATTGTTTAAACTAAACATTTGCTTGTTTAGTGCATATATTCTTACTGTGTGCTTAAGTGTAGTAAGCAAACCTCATTTAGTAAGGAAAACAAGAGGAAAACAAGAATCCTCTTCCATGTAACACAGACTTCCTGTGGCAGTTACGCTAACACTGTTAATTAAACAAAATGCTCAAGTATATGTTTTCATTGGATTGTAACAGATAAGTAAATGCCAATGGCTGCAAGCTGTGATATACTCATTTACAGTGCCTTCTGAAAGGATTAATCAACACATACAAAAATAAAGAGCACTGAAAAGATAAACTGATCAATTAATATTTTAAACAAAAGATCCAAATTAATATACAATTTTTCCTTTGTTTCTTTAGAAGAAAAGATCAGTAAGAGAGGTATACAGGTGATGCTGGCAGGCACTTGGCTATATGCTCTCTTATGGGCTCTGTTTCCTTTGCTGGGATGGGGTGCATATGGCCCTGAGCCATTTGGCCTTTCCTGCACATTAGCCTGGGCTGAGATGAAGGAACACAGTCCATCCTTTGTGCTGTCCATGTTCACCATGAACCTGGCCATCCCAGCTGTTATAATCATCTGCTGTTACTTCGGCATCGCCCTCCAACTCAACATCTCATACAAGGCCATTCAAAACGGCAACGTTGCCCAGAACAAAGTCAAGATGCAGCGTAGGCTTATGTTGGTAAGTTATACAATATTTATAGAACATCCTTGATTATGACTGCATGGTCAGTGAGCATTAATTCCTAATATCCAGATAAAAATAAAGCAATCATTATTGATAGCAGGTCTCAATGAATGATCATTTTGGAATTACCAGACCTGGTAAGATGCAGCTTTTCTCCAGCTATTTTACTGATGCTATCAGCATATATTCCATTAGATTTATTGAAGAAACAAAATCTATTATGTAAGTCTACAAAATCTGTAACATACTCTGTAATGTAAGTAATATGAAGCCTGCAGCCAAAGGTGCCACTTTGGATTTGATTAAACATGTTTCAAGAGGCATTAATACATATAAAAAAATAATTAGATAAACTAAACCCCTGACTCTTGTTCTCACAGATTGCCATTTTGATCAGTATTGGGTTCATTGGCTGTTGGACACCTTATGGGATGGTATGCTTGTGGTCCATCTACTCAAGTACCGCCATTGCTCCTTTTGTCAGCATGCTGCCTTGCCTCTTTGCCAAGACCTCCACTGTGTACAACCCTCTTATCTATTACATCTTCAGTAAGACTTTCAAACAGGAAGTGAAACATTTCTTTCAAGCATGCAGAAGATACCATGGTTCTCAATCAAATCAGAACACAGAACATAGTGTCTACCTGGCCGGTGTAAGAAAGACGCTCAGCAATGAACCCACATTTGAAAAAGGCAGAGATACAGATAATACAGTTGTAGAATGTATACATGTAGAGAACTCATGGAATTCATGATTCATTCATTAATTTGTGTATTTATATTTATTTAGCTTGTTTATTTATTGGAACGTGATAATGGGGAAATAATGAAATATAGGACAGCACACATTTTATTGCGTTGTGTTAAATTAAGTCTTAAATGTATCTATTATTTATTAAGACATATTAGACTTACTTAGAGTTTACAGTCACTGTGATGGTGAATTAGCATATTTCAATGCTGTATGGTTTGTTTGTTTATTCAGTTAGTTTATTTAACATCGCTCTTTAGTTGTTCAACAACAGATACAAGGTTATATCATCACCCAGTGTTATCGAAACTAGTCATATATACTCAGGTTGGGGGCTTTTTTCAGTTAACCCTAAAGTCTGTCTTTTGACCGTGGGAGGAAACCAGAGTACCCGGAGTACACCATACGGACATACAGATTCCACATAGAAAGAACCCAAGCCTCTCCGTTAGAGGATCAAACCCAGGACCGTCTTGCTGTGAAGTGAAAGCTGGCAACACCAAATTGTATTTTTTATATATCTATATTATTTATGGGTAATATATTTATCCATCTAATTATCTTTATTATTATGCAACTATCAGCAAATAAAACAACATGCGCTTATAGTGTACGTGGACACCTATGTGCACATCCTAACAGTTGGTGTCAGAATTATTGCCGGCCTTGGTAAGGATGACATTTAAAAATTGTCCATTGGCTATAACAACTCGCAACATGCATTTAAAACTAATATTAAAACACTGCATATATTTTGGAGCCCTGGTGGCAGTGGCAGTTCCTGAAGGCCTGGGTTCAAATCTCAGGTGTTGCTTGCAACAGAAAAGTCACAATGCCTTTACGGAAGGCTCTGATGGACTGGTAACCTGAATTTAGTACTTGCTTTAACCAAAATGTATCAGTTCAGGGTCAAGGGGTCTCTCCCAGTCACAAATTCAACTTATCACTCAGATTATTAGTTTATTATCTGATCTGTAATTAAAACACTGTATCAAAAGTAAAGAAAATGTAAACTATAATTTATTTTATTAGTTCTCAGACATTTAGCTCCTATCGTATGTGCACAATAATACAGGTTTGTTACACTGAATTAACTAGATTTCAATTTCTATCAACTGAAGTAGATTGTCTTTAATCAGAACAAACGCATACGATTTCCAATGCCTTGAATGCCTGGTTGTTGTCTTAAAGACTGTTTTGCATAACGGTATATAGACATCTGAATTAGTTTAATCATACATTATTTTATGTAAACTAGTTTTCTTGTTTTTGTGTTTCAAGTGTTGTGAATGCTTGCTTTCTACATCAGGGTATTGAGGCGTGTAGTTAAAATGATTTCTTTGTGTTAGCACCTGCTGTACTTTGAAGAGACCCTATAATTTGTAATACATTTACCACACAAGAAATAAGCAACCTTGCATTATTTTGTCATATTATTGTTACTGTACTTGTCATGTGAAACGTCTTTTTGTACAGCTTAATACCTGTGATATCATCAGGATACCATCAGGAACGATTCTTTAAATTGGTCATAGTTTTCTCTATCAAGGCTGTGTGCATGATATAAAAATGGAAATTATGAAGACAAGATATGTTGTTAAATTGTGTAACACGTTTAGTGCTGGATTATGTGGAAAATGAATGTGAATTTCAATAGATATCTGATTTTTTTTTCCTTACAAAACTGTGTCAAAGGTGTACTGCGTTATGTTTTGCAGTCTGTATGTAGTGTGGTGTGCATAGTGATCTGTGTTCGGTCATCCGTTAGGAGACACAATAACAAGCAAAATAAAGGCGCTGTACAAACACAGTGAGTTTTACCATTGCAATGTTAAGAGATGGACTGTAATTGACAGTCAGTGGAAGTTTTCTACTGCTTCTGCACAAACATCTTCTAGACATAAGGACAACTGGCGTCACCACCATCTGCGGGAGTTCTGCAAACATCACGTTTCTCTACAGAAGAGTCAATGTGAAGATTCATTATATTGACATGCTCACCTAAAAGCCTGTCAAAGAGAGATTAGCGGTAAGCCTTAAATCCTTTCAGTTTTAAATGGCAGCCTGTGATGTGACCAGTGACCTGTAATTAAAAAATGCATGGTAACTTTACTTTATTGGTCAGCCTGGGTCTCACAATCAATAAAGCCAAGAACAAAAATAAATACTTTCCATGTGACGCTTGATGAGCTGAGCATTCCAATATAATGTGCACATTACTCACTATGTTATATAAATCATGAAAAAGGCATTCACTTTGTAAGACATTACACATTTAAAAATACTAACAAGCATTTATTTCAAAACATGCTGGCACATCCTCCATAAAACAACGAATCTAGCCCTACATGTTGTGCACTAAAGCTGTAGATAATATGTTTTAGGAAATTCAACGAAATAAGTGAAACCATAATCACTGAATTATACAAAAGTAAATCAGTAGCTTCAACGCTGTTCAGCATTCTCTCTCCAGTAATGTTGTGTTTTGGAGTTAATGATTAGACAATTTTAAAACTGACATTTTCTTAATGAAATATACTCACTGTCCATAGATGCTTAATCCAGTCAGTCAGTCTGTCAGTCAGTCAGTGTGTGTGTGTGTGTGTGTGTGTGTGTGTGTGTGTGTGTAAGACGAACCGAGGTGCCAGCTCATCACAAGGAACATGTGCACACAATAATCCAATCTGGGACACTTTGGAGATGTCACTTGGCCAGAATGCAAGTCTTTGGGGTGTGTGAAGAAACTATGGTATACAGAGGAACTCCACAAAGACAAGGGAAGAAAATGCTAACTCCACCCAAGCCAGACCAATAACCTTTTTTCTGTTACATTCAATTTGCATATATACACATACATACACTTTAGATGTTTAATGTACAAATAATCAGTTGGTTACACTGTACTTAGCAAATATAGCAAGTATTCTGTGGCCTAAAACTGATATAATGAGCTGAAGGATGATGCATCTGTGGGAGTTTAGCAGCTAAAATCCTGGCTTGTGGATATGAAGGTCTAGGGTTTAAGTCCCACTGCAAAGCTACCACTGTTGGGTCCTTGAGATAGACACAATTGATTGACTGTAAGAAGGTATCCATTATAATTCACTCTGGATAAGGATGTCTACTAAATTATTCAATTTATGAGGATTTATTTAACTATTAGGATGATTAATATTTTTTATCAGTTAACTAGCACTTTCAATATAAAGGTTAGGAAAAGCACTTATTTGTACAATTTACATTCTGCCCAAGATGAAGCTCTGTTAAATGAACGAAAGGCAATGCTAAAGTATCTATGGCTGAAAATTGTGTTCTCTCATTTTGTGTTCAGGGTTGATTACACTCAAGTTGAATACCACAACTATTACATAGCTAACAATCAATCATGTTTACTAAGTAACCCTCATTTAGGCTAAACAAGATCTGTATATGACACTCTTTAGTGTTGCCTAGAAACCAATGTCAAAATCAAAACAGAAATTTCCTTAATTAGGCAGCAACTATAATGGGGTGGGGTGGGGGGGTATTGTTGATGTGTGAAATGTCAGCATGTATAACATTTTATCCACAACATGCCTAAAGAGCACCTTGACATGTCATTTATAAAATATGTGCCAGCCAGATCTGCACAGAGGAGACAAAACATTCAAATCCCACACACAAAAATAATAGCATTGTTTATGATGTTATAGTGCACGTTGAGCCTAGGATATATCAGGCTGTAAGTGAAGAGTCAGTTCTCATAGCTGACATGTTGGATATGGGAGAAATGCTCAGGAGTGAAGCCTTGAGCGATTTTAAGATGGAACAATGGATAATGGATAGTGGCTTAGAGGTTCAGTGGATAGCACTGGCGCCCTACAGCGAGGTTCTGGGTTCAATCTCAAATGGGACAGTCTGAGTTCTATCTGTGTGAAGTTTGCATGTCCTTTCCGTGTTCAAGTGGGTTACACCACCTGCCCCCCTACAGTCCAAAAACGTCCCACAATCAAAAGACTAGGATAGATTACACTGTAAGTAAAGAGTCTGTTCTTGTTGGAGAAATGCTCAGGAGTATCACTCAAATGTGGGGATATGATTAATTATTTAAGTCAGCAGCCTGCTTTGTTAACCTTGGAGCACATGGACGCCTGAACATTAAATAAACCAATGAGCATACCAAGAAACAACAGATCATTTATTTAGTATTTAGGAGAAGTTGCGCTAACTGAACATTTTTTAGAATTCCACATGATTGTACATAGGTCTGAATGATATACTGCTTTGTAAAGATGACTCAACTACACAACTGGTGCACTATCAACCATTCATTTTTAATAACCACATTCCCATCCTATTTCTATTCCTCATTTGACTGACTACGAATAAACACCATTTCTGCTCTTTAATTACATTGCCTGTCGATTCTTCTCCAGACCCTTCTCTATGTTGTCGATGACTTCAACTGCTGCTTTTGGGATTCTGGTCCCCGGACCAAAGATACAGCTGACGCCACTTTGGTACAGGAACTCGTAGTCCTGCAAAAGATCCATAAATAGTTATTAATATTAAATAGTACAAATACTTTGAAATTGAGCTCCTGGTTGCTCATCTGAATGTTGATCAGCAGACCATTCAGAGCTTCTGATCTAAACTCATCTAAACCCGTTCACAGATGATTTTAAGGAGTGGAAGCAGAATAACTTAAATGCACATGGGCACGATGTCATAGGTTAACAAAGGGCTATATGAGGACACCACTAGCAGCAGTACTTATCATGGAACTTTGCTTCTCATCAAATACGTACAACAAAACACATATATACACTACTGTGCAAAAGTCTTAGGTCACCAAGCCCCCATTAAATCAGAATTTATTTATTTATTTTAGATTTCAAAACATGCACCGAGTATAAGTACCAAGCACATGTACGTCAGCTAATTTGTTGAATGTGCTATGTAGGATGCTAGTCCAGCCCTACCTGTGGGGGAATGACTCCACCACAGATGACCAAGATATCAGGGCGGTTTAGATTGCAAAGCTCCTTGATGAGTTCAGGAACGAGGGTCTTGTGTCCTGCTGCCAACGTACTGACTCCTACACAGTGCACATCTGCATCAACCGCTTGCTGGGCCACCTCTCGTGGGGTCTGTCAAAGAAAAGGATCAAGAACAAGTAATCCATGTCAATATTAAACCTGAGTATACATTTGAAAAGCATCAGGAGATGGTTCATCTATGACTAATAAATACAGCATCCTCCGGAGGAACAGCATTCCATTAACTTCCTTCTCTCCATGGTGCAAATAGGACAGTCCTAAACACAGCTGACTTCTGACCATGACTTTAAAAAGAGGCCCGAGTGGCCGATTTTTGCACTAAGGTACAGCCAAACACAACACTACTGAACGTTGATGAAAACATGAAAAGTTCACTCCCACCCACCGTCACAAGCACTGATCGGTGTATTGGCTGGTTGGTGTAATGCCAATCCAGAGGTTGCTACCAGGAATTAAACGATAATGTGAGACGTGACTTTGTTCAAATGTACAGCAATTTATTTTTACCCATCTTCACCAACGGTGCCAATAATTCTGAAGCTTACTGTACTGTACACCATAGGTGGGTCAGACAGTACAGCCTGAGAGTATTGCGTAAAATTACCATTAAAAACAAATCTCAAATGAATTAAGTTACTGCTTAGTAGGGGTGTAATGATACACTCTGCTTATGTTTTAACCACACATACTTTTTCATTTCTGAAGCACAAGCAATGCACAGTTAAAACTATTTGCTAGAATAGCAAGAAAAAAAAAAGAGTTTTAAAATTGTAAACAAAACATTTGATTGTAAACATTCCTTTTATATTTCTAAAGAATAACAATTCAAAATAATGGATACTTTTCTTGTATTAAAAAATGTAACAAAATTAATCTTTAGTTCCCTGCAATTAAAATAAAGTACAAGGCATTTTAAACAATGTTCAAGCAACAAAATGAGCTCTTTTAACAGTTTCAATAGACGTAAATAACTAAGTGCTTCTCTTAAATTGAAAATCAAAGGAAACAAACAAGCTAGCTGAGAACAAAAGACGAGGGCCTGGGGGCATGACTGTGTTTAGGGGTGTCTCCAAAACTAACAATAAATGTCTATACAGATATGTGGTTCTTTTTTGTTACTGTTTGTCACACCTGGAAAAGTGGTCCAATGTCGACGTCGAAGCCCAGGTCAGCAAATCCTGTGGCGATTACCTTCGCCCCTCTGTCGTGGCCATCTTGTCCCATTTTTGCCACCAGCAGGCGAGGATTTCTGCCTTCATGCTTCTTAAATCGCAAGACCCTTAACAAAGAATAGACCACACAGAGCACTATCCACGTTAATACACCCATGTAAATCGATGCAAAAGCACTACAAAAGGCACTTTACTGCTGTCTGACACTCAAGCAAGATTTACTCTTAAAAGCAATGCTCCCTGAAGACCTATGGACTAAGTGTCAAACACGATTTTGTCTGCACTCACTCACCGATCGTTTGCGAAGGCGATTTCCTCGTGTTCACCGAACTCACTACGGTACGCGCCACTCACCATGCGCGTGCTGGCCTTGTGTTCCCCAAACACTGTCTTCATTGCATCAGTGATTTCTCCCACAGAACACCTAGATAACACCTAGATTTATTACTTGTCATGTCCAAACATGGTAAACACAACAGACCCAAAATCTCTTTAACTATACTGTTAAGTTTTAATAAGTCTTCCATCCTTGATGTTCTCGGTCAAATCCAAACAACAGTCATATTACACCTTTTAAACCATCCCTTTCATATTTATTACATTTGTGTCCATTCATTTACATTTAGCAGACACCCTTATCCAGAGCGATTTACATCTTACAATTGAAGCAATGATGGGTTAAGGGCCTTGCTCAGGGACCCAACTGCGGCAGCTTGGCAGAGGTGGGATTTGAACCCTCGACCATCAGGTCCAGAGACCAGTACCTTACCCGTTAGGCCACCACATTCCCACTTAGAATACCAAAAATAATGATCTAAATATATAAATGAAACCAGTGACCACAACAGTTATTCTATAACCATTTTTTTAGACGTATTAGCACTGTCTCTTATAATAGTTCATCATATTAGAAAATCCAAGACTCTCATTAATAGAGAATCTTCACTGATCCTCCAGGATTCTACGTCCCCTTTCTCATTTTCAGGTTAAGCTCATCAGACTAGAACTGCCATATCAAAAGATTGCAAGACAAGACAAGACAGGACAGGAACACGTAACTGAGGAAAACTAGAATTTGATAAACATCGCGAAAGATTGGAGATATTTTAAAAGCCCTGCCCACATACTGTCCTCTGAGGAGTACAAAATGTGAGCACGAAAAAAAAACTCCTTAGCACATAAGCACATATAATGACATTTGGTGAAAGACTAGCCACGGGAAAGGAGGAAAGGGATTAAGGAAAAAAAAACAGCAACAACGAGCGGCCATCCAGTATAAAGCAGCTGACGTGGGCAGCGCTTACACAGACCCGTCACGATGCGACTAAGGGGAGAAGCAGAAAATAGAATGTGTGTTCATAGGTTGGTAGAGAGGGGGAGCCAAAGAGTCGCTTGCTCTAACAGTGGATAATAATTTTTTAGTGCTTCATGGAGCTATTTTCATAATAATGCCTCATTTGTAAGGGTCAACACTCTTTGATCTTATAATATTTGTGTTTTTTCTAACTTTCCACCCTCGATAAATGACTTCAAGATTTTGGCCTGTGTGTCACCTCCATAGTGAAACAGGAAGACCTGACACATTGGGGGTTTATAAATATATTTTATTTATAAATGAAAAAACATATTAGATGTTTAGAAACATATAAGATGATTATGTTACATTTCTGACACAAGATTTTCTAGGGGCACAAAAATAAAATATATTAGTTGGACATTCAGCTAAAGGAAAGATGCTGCTTACATGTCCCCCATGCAAGTGGTTAGGCTTTGGATTTCTATTCTGAATGTTTTATCTTAATAGTTTTAGACTTTAAAGGTTTTAACAAATCTTAACTTTTAGATTAGTTAAATTGCTCTGGATGAGAATGCCTGCTAAATGTGGATAGAAAGGTACATCTTAATGGGATTCAACTCACCTTGCTCTAGCAGCCTCCACGGCGAGCTGTAACAGGTTTCCGTCCCTGGTCCGAGCACACTGCTCTATAGCAACCAGGCACTTTTTTGCAGCCTCATTATCACGGCACTCGCGTACCTTGAAAACCAAACGCATAGCATATACATCACAGCTCAGCAAAAACTATTCAGAACTTTGTTTAGTTTTATCAAACACTGAATTGCAAAATATAAGGTAGCAGCAAAACTAAGCTGCTTTACATTCCTGGAGACAGAACCCCTTTTCAAATTTCTCCATCACATTCTCTAAGAATGCAAGAAAATGTGGAGTAATCTAATCAGTTGATAACCAGAGTTTCTCATGAGGTTCTGTGCGGTACAATTAATGTAACTTTCACTGATACTTTTGACCCTAAAATCAACCATAGTGTAACCATGTACCATTTCCTGGTTATTTTAACAAATTCTGTTTATGGCCAGTTACCAAAAAGTTGGCCAGTTACTTTTAATTAAATAGCCATCATCGGGTGGCTTAAGGCATCAGCGAATCGGATTATACGTTCTTGATTTTGCCGCCATCCAATGTAATTCCAGTTTTGAACAAAGTCGTACTTAAGTGGATATCCTGTTGTCATTGAGAATGCAAAAACAAAGTTTCTTTTTTGGTTAAATCTTTACACAAGAATGGTTTAGAATTTGTAGTAATGAATGTTTTCACCTGGTTATTTAAGCTATACTGAAGATACAGTAGGATAGCTTAATGACTTTTGACACGGTTATACTGTGCAATTACTTTTGTAGAACCCAAATCTACACAAAAACAGAATAAGACAAACTGTCAAAAACACAGAGTTTACACTTCAAGTTTAGTTTTGCACTTATATAATAGGGCAAATATACAAAAAAAAATATTATAAAGAGGTATTGCACAAAAAGTATAGGGCATTTTGTTTAAACCCAATGTTTCTAGTAATTTCTTTTTATTGCAAGGGACTGAAGTCACATTGCTGAATGAGAAAATCGATTTGCAAATCGTGAATCCAATGAACTTATAAGCACAGTGTATTGTTTCACCTCTACATGCAACAGTCAATATATATAAACGACCTTCATAATGATAAAAACTGACCTTCTGGAGTTTCTCGATCTGCTTTTGTCGGACGATGGTGTTATCTATAGCTAGGACATCTACGGTCTCTTCACTCTCCAGGCGATACTTGTTGACCCCAACGATGACCTCAGAGCCTGATGATAAGCATAAGAATCATTGCTAAGGAAAAAAAAATATTACTTAGTATAGGCATATTTCAGATGCAGAATATTTGACATCAAATCATGGAACATTAGTGGATAATCAGGACGTTCCAGCATATCAGAATATCCAGTATCTGACCCACTCATACATGCAGTGTCACTGCAGTGCTGATAATGATCCACAACCCTAATATTACCTCATCTGTGGCAGTCCTGTCAGGGTTCTAGCCATAAGAGAACAGAGTAAAGGACACTAACAAAGTATTTAGAAAAAACACAGTCTGTGAAACTACAAAGTGCTGTGACAACTAAATCTTAAACAAACAATGAGCAGAATATAACTGAAAAATATAGAATGCCTAAGACTTTTGCACAACGTGTGTGTAGTAGATCTGTAGTAGATCTCAATGGTGTATATAACTATTAAACGCAGTGAATACTTACTGATTACCATTTATTTGTTTAATAAAAAAAAAATAGATTCCATGCTTTCACTTACAGGATGAACAATATACAGTTTACCTCTAATTGTTACCGCAAATAAAAAAAAATTAAAAAGGCTCTGATTTTAAATAAATGTACGCTGAAGGACAGCTTTTATGTGAGTGTAAAAATGATCTGATTCACTGTGAATAGGCCCTAAAGGGGACTATGTAGAAAAGCATGTAGAAAAACTGATGGGCTACAATCTGTGATCTTTTAACTATATATGGGTCAAATTATTGTAACAGCACATGTATGTTCTATTGCATCTGCGATTACCGTAACCATAATTTGACTAAGTGTCTCTTGAAATGCTACCAAATGCCTGCTGATAACTTTGAGGTTTCTGTGATGATGGTTTATAAAAGATGGTTTCCCTTTCAGTTTTCAATCTTGAACATAACGTCAATGCAACCTTTTCCATGCTACATCAATTTCAAGAAACAAGCACCTGAGTCAATACGAGCCTGTCTGCGTGCAGCACACTCCTCTATGCGCAGTTTAGGGATTCCCTCAGCCACTGCTCGTGCCATGCCCCCCATGTCTTCAATCTCACTTATAAACTGAGAAAGAGAACAGATTACCATTACATTAGAGCATACAGGACATGCTTTGACTTTAATGTGTTATTTCACAATTTGATGTGTAACTTTCACCACTTTAGTAGGGCAAAAGAGTATTTAGCCAGCCACTGATTGTGCAAGTTTTCCTACTTAGAAGGAAAGGAGAAGTAGAAGAGGTCTGTAATTTTCATCATAGGTACACTTCAAGTATGAGAGACAAAGTGAGAAAAAAATTCAGAAAATGACATTTTACGATTTTTAAATAATTTATTTTAAAATTATGGTGGAAAATAAGCATTTGGTCACCCACAAACAAGCATGATTCCTGGCTCTCACAGACCTGAAACTTCTTCTTTAAGAAGCTCTTCTGTACTCACCTCATTATCTGTATTAATGACACCTGTTTGACCTCGTTATCTGTATAAAAGACACCTATGGCGTCAAAATAGGTCCTAAAGTTTTGAGAACAGAATATTTCTGTTTGTAATCGTCTATTTTGAGTTTAATATTCTTGAAGTATCCGATTTTGCTTTCTTTGCCCCTTTTCTCCATTGCGCTTTTCTTAATCTCGCCTTCGCTTCAAAAAGTTTCTCGCTTTTGACTTTTGGACCCGATTTGACGGGGTAATCATTTGTTCTAGGCAATCATTGGCTGCTGGAGTTAAGTCCCACCCACCAGCTCATTCTACAGAGCCCGCTACGTCAGCAAAAGAACGCCACTCTTTTACCCCGATTGGAAAATGATTGGTGATAAACACAGGGAATCTGTGTGTTTATGTTTTATATCATATCACCTAGATTAACAAATTTGTAGTGTGACTGTAAGTCTATACAACGAATTGTGCATTACTAAAAGAGATAATTGTTAAAACTGCCTTCCCTGTGTTTATTCCCGACTATTTTTCCAATCGGGGTAAAAGACTTTGGTGCTTTTGCTGATGTAGCAGGCTCCGTAGTATGAGCTGGTGGGCAGGGCTTAACTCCAGCAGCCAATTATTGCCTAGATTCCGCCCCCAAACAAGACTCCAAACTCAACCATGGCCAAGACCAAAGAGCTGTCGAAGGACACCAGGCACATGGCTGGGTTATAAAGCATGACAATAATCCCAAACACTCTGCTCAGACAACGAAGGAGTGGCTCTGTAAAAAGCATTTCAATGTCCTGGAGTGGACTAGCCAGTCTCCAGACCTCAACCCCATAGTGGAGGGAGTTGAAAGTCCGTGTTTCCCAGCAACAGCCACAAAACAACACTGCTCTAGAGAAGATCTGCATTGAGAAATGAGCCAAAAATACCATCTACAGTTTGTGCAAACCTGTTGAAGACTTAATGGAAATGTGTGACCTCTGTCATTGCCAATGAAGACTATGTTACAAAGTACTGAGTTGAACTTGTTGAAGTTGTTATTGACCAAATACTTATTTTCCACCATAATTTTTAAAAAATTCTTTAAAAATCCTACAGTGTGATTTCCTGGATTTCATTTCTCATTTTGTCTCTCATAGTTTAAGTGTTCCTATGATGAAAAGTACAGACCTCTCTCATCTTTCTAAGTAGGAGAACTTGCACAATCAATGGCTGACTGAATACTTTTTTGCCCTACTGTATGGTCTGAGTCAAAAAGTAACTTTCTGTCCAAAGCCTTCCATTTTACAAAAATGCTGACTCTGCAAAATGTAGCTGTGTAGCTATGCTCCAATAATCTGTAGGTTAAAACCAATTAATTAAAAACCAATCTCTGCCAAATTGTCTTTGTTGGGTCTTTGTGCAAAGTTGTGAGTTTTTTAGAGTTGCTCTGGATTCATTTGGAGTCATTTTCCTGTTAAATGTAAATTGACTTTATACATTTTTTTTCCTTTTTCTTGTGTCTCGTGGTTTTTTAACATATTTCTCACATATTAAACATTAAAGGTAGCCAGTTTCCTTTTTGGTTGCTAGTTGTACAGCAGTACAAGATGAATGTCTTGAGGGCAAGCCAAGGTAAAATGTGCAAATAAAAAAAAAACAACAACTTTGTAACCAAAACACACATTTAGTCTTTGAACCATACAACCAAAACATCCATCAATTCCTTCCTGACCTTGAGAGCTGCATTGTACACATCATTTGTAAGTGTCTCCATCATGTAGGAGCCTCCCCAGGGGTCTGCCACTTTTGGGATGCCAGACTCCTCCTGTATGATGATCTGGGTGTTGCGCGCTATGCGGGCACTCTTTACCGTTGGCAAACCCAAAGCCTCATCAAAGGAGTTTGTGTGCAGTGACTGCGTTCCTCCAAACACTGCAGCCATGGCCTCGATAACTGTACGGATCACGTTATTGTAAGGGTCCTGTGAGAAATCAGATTAAACGAAACATGTGCTTTATTACATTAGCTTGGAACTTCAGGGTGATGCACATCTGCCTCATGTAATCAATACTCAATGAAAACAAACTGCACAGACAAGAAGACAACTTTTCGTTTAACCCGTTGAGGAGATTTTAAATGGACGCCAAATGCGATTGAAAGTCTTAGGAAAGAAACACTTAAGGCATTTTTTCCTGTAACACTTCACTGCCTTTCACGACCGTATGATGTTTCTATCACATTTGGCATCCATTTAAAAGTGGAGACAAATATGTCCCTTGGTCATCAAATGGTTACGTGAAAAAGACACGACAGATGTTCAAACACTCAAGACATTGTGCTGGAATTAAATTTTGAACTAATCAGTAGCTGGTGAACTGCGTAAAACTGGAAACAGGTAGCCTATACATGAACATACCTGCTCTGTCAGAGACCATCCTGATGTCTGACAATGAGTTCTTAACATCAGGGATTTGGAGTTCTTGGGTTGAAACTTTTCTTTAAGCAGAGTGGCCCAGAGACGACGCGCAGCTCTCATCTTAGCTATTTCCATATAAAAGTTCATACCAATACCCCAGAAGAAGGACAATCTATAAGCCATAAATATTTAAATCACACACTGAACAACAAAGACTTTGCTTCCTCAACACATTTGGGTGGATTTTGTGGATGGTGGGCTACTAATCATGAAAATGGTGTGAACATAACTTATGTTTGTGATTTCCCAATACATTTTAATTCTATTAGTATATAATCCACAAAGCACACTGTTTTGGGCAGTCAAGGCATGTCTGGTCTAACACTAAGTATAGGATATATGCAAACATATTTGGCATGCCTGAGCACGCTTAGTCTGGTTAGATGCAAGCAGACAGGCCATAAAACCTGCTCACATTTGCAGCTGATGTAATAGCCAATAGCATAGTTATTATGATTACAAATCGTATTTACTGTCCTCACAAAAAACATGTAATTCAGTATTGTCTCATCAATGTCAGAACAGCTGAACTACATTCTGTTAGCTTAAGGCTCAAAGGTGCACCATTATTGCACTTATTAAGAAAGAAGGACTTATATATCAGCTGTAAAATTTACTGAACAATACAAACCTTGGACTCCCAGCATTTATTGTGCAACATGTGGCATCAACCTGTGAGCTTGGGTCAGATTTAATGCATTGATTACCTGATTAATTTAAGATTTAATGAACAGTGATTTAGATTTGTATTCACAAAATCGAAAGCAAATTCCACCATTAATTGGATTCAACTTAAATTCCCATTACAATGTATTGAAATGTATTTTTAAAGGCATTTTATCCATTTCTGCCTAAGCCATTTCCCACCTGCCCGGCTTCCAATCAAAGAAGAACTACAAGTTGATGAAGGCGAATGCATCTAACACACATGCAAAACTCACAAGTGACCACTGATCAACTACTCTGATCAACAGATAAGACAACAATATTATCCTTTATATTACAGCCTACAGATAGATGTGAGCATCGGCACCATCTGGGAGAGCTACACATGATTATTCTTAAAGAAATCAAACATACTAACTATTAAAATACAGTTTAGAACACAAGTTACAATGGCAATAATCCCTAAAAAAAGGAAGGTACGAACATGCTATAAGCTAAAAGCAAATACTAACCTGGGTGCAAACTCATCAATAGTGAGGCCAGCCTTTAGGCCAGTCCTGCAGTACTCCAGGCCATTTGCTATAGTGTATGCCAGCTCCAGAACGGCATCAGCCCCAGCTTCTTGAATGTGGTATCCACTGATTGAGATCGAGTTAAACTTCGGCATGTTCTGTGTGAAAGCATATAAATGTTATCCACCATTACATTATAGCGTAACATTATAATTCAAGTCATTTGTTGCAGTGTTTTATCCACACCTTTGATGTGTAGGCAAATATATCAGCAATGGCATGCATGGAAGGTTCTGGTGGGAAGATGTACGTGTTCCTGACCATAAACTCTTTGAGTATGTCATTCTGGATAGTACCAGTGAGTTTGGCTTTATCCACACCCTGCTCCTCCCCTGTCACGATGAACATGGCAAGAATGGGTATCACTGCACCATTCATGGTCATAGACACGGACATTTTCTCCAACGGTATGCCATCAAACAACATCTTCATGTCCTCCACGGTGTCAATAGCCACGCCAGCCATGCCCACATCTCCATGTACTCTGGGATTGTCCGAGTCATACCCTCTGTGTGTGGGAAGGTCGAAGGCAACAGACAGACCCTGTTGACCAGCTAGAAGAGACATACAGGGGTCAACAACGAGTGGAAATTTGTTTGGACGTTCGTTATACGTGTAAATCGCATAATAAAGGTTTAATGAACATTTAATATGTTACATAAATTATGGCACGTCCCGTCTTGTAACATAGGGCATGTTCGTTTAACCAAACCAGCCGGTCATTAGGACCAAAATATCGCGTCCCGATGTGATCCGATTAACCGGAATCGACTGTACTTGCATATAAACTATGCTTCATGCTATTCAATTGTTTCTTCCAATATAAGTAAATATTTTACAGCCCCAAATCAGAACAAGTTGGGACAGCAAATTGTCAAATGTGACAATGATGACTCATTCAGGAAGAACTGGAAAAAAAATGACAATTTAATTTAAAAGTGTAATAAGCAGGAATGACAACATTACAAAGTGTCAAATGCTTTAGCATCCCAACTTGTTTTGGAATCGCTTGCAGGCCTAACAGGCAGGAATGTATGCATGTTAACAAACAAAATTAAGTTGACCAGACAAAACATGAAATATGTCAGTATAATTTGGTTTATATAATATAACTTAACAATAACAATATCACTTTTTTTGCTCTATTAGTTTCTATATCTAGTACGAACATGTCTGACTACAGGTATGCATCATTTATTGACCATCCAATCAACTTTCTTTGCTTTAATGACATGGGCTTAAAGATTATGATAATCAGAAAATTAAAACAGTCCTAAAATCCATAAACAGCCAGTCACCTCAACAGTCAATCACTTCTGCAGATTCACGAACAGAGGTGGGAGTTACAGGTTTGTGTATTTGTGTGTGTTTGTGTGTGCTGGAGTAACTACCTTACCGGTCCTTAACCTTCTTTTGGAATAGACAACGTTCTAACTCATTTTCGTTTGAATACTTTTTTGTGCAAGTTACATGCAACTGTTTGCATCTATGATTTTTTTAACCCTTATTTGTAACAAGCTGTAAATGTCGGCCTTTCACAATAATGACAGTTTCTCTGATGACTAGCCTTCATATAATTAACTGTGATTACTTATTTATTTTGTCAGTTCACTGAATGCAACTCATTAAGTATCTTGCTTACTAGCCACATTTGATTAGCGGCTAATACTGATTAGTGATTACTTTCAAACTGATGTGCACCCAGGTAGTCACACAAATGCCTACAGATATACACAAATGAAAATGTCAAGCACGACAAAAGGGAAAATATCAGCAAAGAAACTCATTCTGCTAGCATGCATGCAAAATATAGAACTACAAATCTAGCAAAATAAGGATTTTCACTGTTTCGTACGTTTTTGTGAAACTTTTAGATAAAAAAAAAAAAAATCACAAATATTTAGACAAAATATATGAAACATATTTTTAACAATAAAGGAATGTTAGAAATCATACAATTTTACGATTTACAGTAAATAGCTGTTGTGTCTACTCAATGTGTAGGATATGACATGCTGTAAGCTCGGTACGGACGGAGAATGCGTGATATGAGAGTGATGTATGGTGTGTTAAGTATGTGTGT
Source organism: Parotocinclus haroldoi (assembly GCA_034779995.1). Classification (NCBI taxonomy): domain Eukaryota; kingdom Metazoa; phylum Chordata; class Actinopteri; order Siluriformes; family Loricariidae; genus Parotocinclus; species Parotocinclus haroldoi. The sequence goes on from JAUZST010022749.1 coordinate 29,839, forward strand.
TCGATTACTTCAGCGTGTTGCTCGATTATTCAACAGTTAAAAACACTACAGTAGCGTATTTACTCAGCGGATGAATACTCACCAAAAACGAGAAGTAAGACTAGAGCATTGGCCACCTGAGTCGCTACTTGCCGACAAGTTTTTATCTGCGGTGTCGTGTTCGCGGTTTGTGAAAGTTTCGTTATAGACTGAATTCATTCAAGCTCTACGATGCCACCCAAACGTTCTGCAAGTTCTATGGCTAAAATAGTGTATAAATACTTAAATAAATATAGCGTCCCTACTTCATGGATTTTCATTTATCGCGGGTGGTCCTGGAACGTAACCCCGGCGATAAACGAGAGAACACTGTACTCAGCTCTGCCCTCGAAATGTTAAAGCACCAAGTCAGAAGTAAACCTTTTTTTGGTTTCATTAACGTAACTCAACCCAGAACACCCAATTTACATTCTGCTTGTTGAAACATCCATTATATTTACATTACAGTTGTGTAAAACACTACGTGGCTTTGGTAATGTCCGGTCATCAACATTAAGACCATCGATTTTACATATTCACTAATAACATGCAAACACCTGGAACAACAAAAAAAAAGTGCCCATAGGCTTGTACTCAGCTTTATCTGAGAATGGGTGAAGTGTAATAAATGAGTTAAAGTAATAAAATAAGTTAGTGTAATAAAATAGGCTAAATAACATAAAGGTAGCTGCCTAAAACATCTTGTTCCTTACCTTTAATATTGTCCCTGTAAAACTTGTTGCTTTCCTCCACTGTGCTGAAACCAGCATACTGTCTGATGGTCCAGGGTCTGGATGTGTACATGGTAGGATAGGGCCCTCTAGTGTATGGGTAAACACCAGGCAGCTCATCACTAACCGCTGCTGTGTCTGTCTTAGAGTAGACGGGCTTAATAGAGATGCCCTCTGGAGTGTGCCAGATCAGTTCCTCTGGGTTTTTGCCTTTGAGCTGTTTCTTGGCCAAGCTGGCCCAGGCTTCATTAAGCTCCACCTCACCATTGTGTGTAGATGAAGTTTTCAAGAGTCTGAAGCGGCATGGCTGACCCAGGATGGCAGGCACCGTGCCTGATGCAGCCAGCAGCCGTTTAGCTGCCAGAGATGTGCATGCTTTTCCCACAGTCAACATGCTGCTAATACCGTAACACCAGCCTGCGACTCAGTCACTCATGGCACACCTGAGAAATAAAACGGCCAAATGTTCATATTAGATAAGTTATGTACATTCATGTTACGGAAACCTAAACTATATTATCACAGTAAAGTTTGGATTTAGAAGTTTGCTAGATAGGTTATTTGGACGTGGATCTCTGTAGAGCTACTTTGTGTCTGTGCTATATTTTTAAAATTACTAAACAAAAAGTCTGAGTTACTTTGTTTGGCTTATCTACTGTTACACAAGTGTTTCCACATATGACACAACGGGCTACTAAAATCCTTACAACGAATCTTCAGTTTATGCTTGTGCCCTTGACCTTCATGCACTGAAATTCCTCTAAACAGTTAATATTAGGTACTGTACAGTAGAGTAAAGAAAAAAAAGCAAATCCCTTCCTTCCTAGGGTAGGTTTTCCTGAAGAAGGGAAGTTCTAATGAGTAGGTACTTTTTCCTGAAGAAGGGAAGTTCTAATGAGTAGGTAGGTTTTCCTGAAGTAGGGAAGTTCTAATGAGTAGGTAGGTTTTCCAGAAGTAGGGAAGTTCTAATGAGTAGGTAAGTTTTCCTGAAGGAGGGGAAGTTCTAATGAGTAGGTAGGTTTTCCTGAAGTAGGGAAGTTCTAATGAGTAGGTAGGTTTTCCTGAAGAAGGGAAGTTCTAATGAGTAGGTACTTTTTCCTAAAGGAGGGAAGTTCTAATGAGTAGGTACTTTTTCCTAAAGGAGGGAAGTTCTAATGAGTAGGTACTTTTTCCTAAAGGAGG
>JAUZST010022759.1:0-31768 GCA_034779995.1 Parotocinclus haroldoi
GCAGAGCAAAAGGCTCTCCAATCTGCAAAAAGAATGAGCTGCTTCGGGGTGCGTTCTAAACAGGGCGACGCAGTGAGTGCAGGAGGGAGGCTGCAAGCGGCAGCGTCCCAAATAGGGAGAGGGAGTGCGTCTCTGAAGCACCAGGGGGCAAGCGAGCGTCAGAACCGATAGGGCTGCATCCCAAATCGGGCAGCGAAGCTCTGGGAACGTGCGAACGGAGGCAAAGCCCCGGGAAACCCTGACGATAAATCCCTAAAATGCCTACCGTACCTCAGGGGTTCCCCCCTTACCCATCCGTCGGCGTAAAATGCCCCGGGATGTCACCAGACTGACCGTACTGGAACGTGCAAAGGCGGATAGCGCTAAGACGGACCGATCACGATGACGAACATGGGTGACGACGTGGCAACGCAGCACGCTGAGACTCACGCTTAAATAATGAGTGTCCCAGGTGAACCTAATCAACTAGTTAATGACAAACGGAATATAAATGCTATTACGAAACGTTCGGTAACGCAACCCTGGAACAGCGACGGGGCAGGTGGGAAGCCGCGGTGAGTCTCCTAACATGGGCTAGATGTTAATTGAACAATTACTTAAAAGTATTATTTAAGTAATAGTAAAATTAAGCAAATAATATAATTGAAATCAATAATCACATTTAAATTAGTAATAAAATTCAAAATAAATAACAAAACAGATTTATATTTGTTTGCACACCCTTTTGAAACAATAACTCAGTTGCTTCCTATAACCATGAACAACATGCTTGCACAGGAATTTTGGACCACTCTTCTTTTGCTAACTGCTCCAGTCATTCTTGAAGGGTGCCTTCTCCCAACAGCAAGTTTAAGATCTCTTCACAGGTGTTTTATGGGAATTAGATCCAGACTCATTGCTAATTCCATCCAGTTCTAAGTGCTTTTTAAAGTATGTTTGGGTCATTGTCCTGCTGGAAAACCCATGACCTAGGATGTTCTTTTCTTTGTAGGCCTCACCCCATTTTCTGTAAACAGTCGAATGATGTGCTGTACCAAAAAACTCTATCTTGGTCTCATCTGTCCACAAGATGTTTTTCCAGAAGGATTTTGGCTTACTCACATACGTTTTGGCAAATCGCAGTCTCACTTTTTTATGTCTCTGTGTCCTTCTGAGTCTCCTTCCATAATGTTTCATTTCATTCAAATGTTGACGGATAGTTTGCACTGACACTGATACACCTTGAGCTTGCAGGACAGCTTGAACTTATTTGGAACTGGATTGAGGCTGCTTATCCACCATCCGGGTTATCCTGTGCTGCAACCCTTCATCATTTTTTTCCGTCCACATCCAGGGAGAGTAGCTACAGTGCAATGGACTGTAAACTTCTTGATTATGTTTCACACTGTGGACAAAGGAACATCAAAATCTCTGGAGATGAACTTGGAATTGTTGATATTTGTCCACAATTTTGGTTTCTCGAGTGCTCAGACAGTTCTCTACTCCTCTTTCTCCATGCTTAGTGTGGCACACACAGATACACAGTACAGAAGTAAACATTTATTTTTTATCTAGTTTCAGGTGTGATTTTTATATTGCCCACACCTGGTACTTGATTGAGGTGAGTTTAAATGAGCATGACATGCTTGAAACAAAGATATTAGGTATTTAGGCACAATTTAGAAAAGGTGCCAACAATTTTGTCCAGCCCATTTTTGGAGTTTTTCATGACAGTATATCACATTTGGCTTTTATATCTGTTTTTTTCTATGTTCTTCCACTGCACACAAAGGAAATAAAAATGTGGGTAACAGAACGTGTAATTGCAATACATTTCTGGAATAAATACTTTACATATTTACAAATACATTACAAATACATTAAAAAAAAGTGTTTGTTACACTGACAATTTTCCCACCCAAATGTATGGAGAGGTCTGTAATATTCTGTATTAAATACTTATTTTTCTCACTGTATTTTATGTGACTTTAAACATGACATGGCTGGTGGCTGGTGGTGCTTGACAAGTTGGTCTGAGCATTTCAGAAACTGCTGATCTATTGGGTTTTTTACACACAGCCATCTCTAGGGTTTACACAGAATGGTCCTACAAAGAGAAAATATCCAGTTAACGGCAATTCTCTGGGTGAAACTGCCATGTTGTTTCCAGAAGTCAGAGGAGAATGGCTGGTTCGCGCTGAAAGTAAGGCAATAGTAACTCAAATAACTACTCATTACAGCAGAGGAAGAGCATCTCTGAATGCACAAAAAGTTGACGTGTTGCAGTGGGGCTGCAAAAGCACAAGACCACAGTGCTTCTGTCAGCTAAGAACATGCAACTGAGGCAACACTTTGCACAGCCTCACCAGAACTGGACAATAGAAGATTGGAAAAAATGCTGCCTGGCGGTACGATCAGAATTTGGCATAAACAACATTAAAGCATGGGTCCATTTTGTTTTTTAGAAACAGTTGATGCTGGTGTAATGGTGTGGGAAATATATATCTCCCAGACCCATCAATACCAACTGAGCATTTTTTGTACACCACAATCTACCTGAGTATTGTTGCTGACCATCCCTTTATGACAACAGTTCACCCATCTTCTGATGACTGTTTCCAGCAGAATAATGAGCCATGTCATAAAGCCTGAAACATTTCCAACTGTTTTCTTGGAAATACACTTGAGTTCACAGTACTCAATGGCCTCCGTGGTCACCAGATCTCAATTCAAACAAAGCACATGTAGAATGTGGAGGAACAGGACATGCACATCATGTGAATTCTAAAGAATGTTTCCAGAACCTTGTGGAATCTATGCCACTAATAAATACTTATGGGTAATAACTGATTTCATAATAAATTACTTGTTAGCTTTCCTTATTACAGGGTTTTATGGTAATAATCTGTCTTCTCAGCATAGGAATAGAACTGATGCTTTTTTATTTTATGTGTAGCCGCCTAAGGATTTATTTATAAATAATCAGCTGTCCTCATTACTATCATACAGTGTATTCTTTTTAATGTACTTCTATATGCATTTAAGATCAAGTGCAGCGATAACTCATATCTGAGTTTAGCATTACCTCAAACACAGTAACTAAATCCATCATAATTATCCAAACTGAAATTTTGTTGAATATACAGAGAGACTAATCAAATTGAATTCGTAACCTTTTTTGAAATTAATTACTCCTGTTCATATTTGAAAAAAAAAATCAGGTCTCCACTTCAAAGAGAGAATTGCATACCTCTGGGAGGAAGTTTCAGGGAGTTAAACTTTTGATTATTTATACAGATATAATTTACCTTTATCTATTTCTCGCTCTCATTCCATCTTGGTCAGCTTGCCACGGTCTTTTTACAGATTAAACAAGGGCAGCTCGGCATTTGATGACTATTACTTTTTAGAATAAACTATGATTTAATGGATACCTGGAGGTCTTGATCTGCTCTTTCAAGACCACACCCAGGGGGTCTGATGCTTTTGTTTGGCAGAAGCCTGAACTGCACTGATAGACAGTACTATTAACAATATAGAAGATCGGTCAGATGAAACAGAGACTCTAGGATTGATAAAGTCATACACATAAACACTTGTAATTTGTACCAAAATTGTTTCTAAAAAAATCAACCAAGTTAGAACAGACTCAGTTTCAAAAATGAGCTAACAAGTAAGCTAGCACTTGATTGATACAGTAGTTAAAAACACACACGAATGATGGACTTCAACTCTTAAATTCCCACTGTTGTAATTCTGTACTGTTAATTAGCTGTTGAAGGTTGAAATTATTTTTTTCCTTTTATACTGTATTATAACGTTATGACCTGTCTTGTTAAAGTGAATAGACGAATTGAACGAATGGTTGTTTAATGGTGCATAACTCTTAATATATAAGTAGAAGGTTGATAGACCTGCCGGTTAGGTCCTACCTTTTCAATTAGAAAATCAAGCAAAACATGCAAATGGTCTGTTAACACAATAGTTTAATATACTAACCACTATTGCAGGGTTGTGGTTAAAGTCCCAACATTACCAATTTAGTTTTATGATGTACTCACACATGTTCCCTGTATTTTTCGGGGATATGAGTCGAAGGCCATGTGAATTTGAACAGGGGAAAGTGTGCTTAAAATGCTTTCCAAAATGAATAAACTTTAAGAAAAATCCAGTCTGTTGCTGAAGTAGCTTTCTGAATCAGCATATTTTTATTATATATCTTCTTATAATTTATATAGTGTATAGCAGAGACCGTTAGTGGATGATCCTCCTCTCACTCCAACACCTGCACTGCTGCGTGTATGGATATCCCTTTGCTCATCTGACATCAGCTCATGCAACAGCACACCAGCATGCTGCTCAGAATAAGAGGGTCTGCATAGTGAATTGTACACTGTTACACAAAACATTTTCTCTCCATAATCTATAGCTAGACTGGAGGTAAAGCTTGCATACTATTGTTTGTTCTGTGCAGGGTCTTTGCCACTATGCTGTGCCACACTTTGATTGCTACTGATTACATTGAACTTTTATGCTTTCGTTTTATAGTTTAGACTCCATATTCACAAATCATTAAACATGCGTTATCGTTCATGTGAAGTGCTGAGATCTGTGCTAACGAATCCATTACCAATCCCGTATTTAAGTCACTGTGTGCTTTCAGGCATGGTGCCTTCGCCGTGTGCTCCCTGATAGGGCATTTTTAATGAGATGGCATTGAGCCACTGAGCCTTGTCTTCCTGGCCATGGGGAGGATGCTTGAAGGAGTGCCAATGAAGTGATTAATCAGACCCGCATTCACTCCAAATGACACAATTCATATCACAGTGTAATAACGAGCAGTCAAGCACAGATGTAAAAGAACTAATTTAACCAATAAAAAATTTTATCCAATTGTCCACTTAACCAAAGTCATCCAAATTATCAATGATGAATGAGGTTTGCTTCATTTTATTTTTACAAGGCTATTATAGACATGAAACTAATATTTTACAATTTCTAAAATATAACAGGTTCACGTTAGGTCATTATGAATTGTTCAGTTAACGTAAATACATCATATTCTACAGGGTGATGCATGCTGTGTTGCAGACTTTTCTGAAGGGATGCCAAAACCATTGTTGAGGTATCTTCATCAGTAGCTGTCTTCACAGTTCCGGCTTCTCTGAATTTTTATATGAGGGATGCAGCAGTGCTGTGTGAAATTGGTGGACTTTCTTGGTGTTGGTTGTTTAAGTCTGCAGCTAAGATACTGCAGCTGCGTCCCCTGGACATCAGAATCATCCATTTTCATCGTCTGGTATTGAGCAGAGCATTGGTGATTTTTATGCACTAAGCACCTTAGCCCTCAGTGACCCCACTCTGTAACGTTACATAGTCGTCACTTCTGGGCTAGGAGCTTTGGTTTCTAAGTTATTTTACTTTTCAGTAATAGCAGTTATGGCTGATCATGGAGCAGCTAGGAGAGAAGACATTTCACCAAGTGACTTGTTCCTACAGTGGTACCCTATTACAGTACCATGCACAAATTCAGTAAGCTCTAAAGAACAACTAATTATTTCACAAGCATCAGACTCAGACAGGTGTTGTGGAATGGTACATTGGAGGTAGTTCAGCTGATAAATAATACCCATTTGGTGTTTAGATATTGAACCCTGTCTTTTGAAGAAGAAATATAAGTGATATAAGTTTTTATAAGTGGTGCTGTTTAGGAGAAATAAGGCACAATCATGAGGTTGGGCTGTTCCAGTTAAAGGGTAGTTTCTCTTTCTAGCCAGTTCTGGGGCCATTTTATTGTGTTCATATTTGAAAAGGGCTTCTACTGGATGCATGGTATTTGAACCAAATATCGAGTTCATCAGAGGCTTACACACACTCTGCGTTGCTTCCGTCCTGTCTCCATTTCCTTCTGGTAATCCATTCCTCTTTCAAGAAACCCATTGATCAAACCCTCACTCATATCTTTTACACAGTGCAGTTAGGTCAATCACTCCCATATGCCTCAGGGCAAAAAGGACAATCAATCAATCAATCAGGCCCTTTGCTTTTGTGATGACGGCTGATTAATCAGTAGGTCAAATTGGTTGCACCAGCCATTTATACAACTGTATTGATCAGTATATGTCAAAATAAATAAGGCTTGCATAATACAGCATTAAGCGCAGTCAATATTCCCCGGCTTCATATCAGAGCTAGAATACCATACTACTGGGGCACTTACACCAAACCTTGCCAACATGAATCATTTGGTTTATGCAGAGTAAGGCATACATTGCCTAGTTTCTGCCCCCTGTCATCTCTCCGTGTCATTCTCCATAATGTATTCTTTATTGAAGAGCTCCACTTTCTTGGGACAGCCCATCATTGCCCATATTGCTAGTGTCAGTCAGCCGACTCACTCATGTTCCCTACAACGAAGACCCCAATGCCCGTGAAACTCGATTTTATTCTTTTCTACCTGTACTAGATGGTGGTTTCATTTGCAGTGCGAATTTCTGAATATGACCCACATTAGATTGAGCATTACACTCTGACATATACTTGGTGTGTGCCCTAGGCAAATGTTCTTTTGCAAAACCTATCACAACCCAATCAAACACCGTCCAGCCCACCTTCTTCCATCCCCTCAGACTACTATTCCATTTTAAAATAAACTGATGGTTAATGATGGTGGTAGGCCTGATCTTGCTCACAGGGTATGTTGTGCTGCTTTTCCAATTTCATCGAGTTATTTATTAAGTTTATCAACAATAATAACAGCAACATTTTATTTATTTCTTAATTATACAGTATATGGATACTGTACAAATACAAATAATAAGGCATAGACAGAAAAAGGAACAGCTATATGAATAGGAAAAATAAAGTGGAATGTACTTGTTTTTAGTGTTGAGAGTTTCTAAATGTTTCTAAACATTATATGCTGAATATAACAATAACAGATATGTGATTAGCTATAAGAAATAGTAAACAGTATGAATGAATTAGGATGCTTTAAGAAATAAAAGGCAAGTTTAAAATAGAGAACATGGGCCACTGATGTAATTGGGTCTTGGCTACGTGATCACCTCGAGTGGCCTTCTTCCCTCAGGCACATTCAGTCCATGTGTGATGGCGATAAAGGCATTGCCAGGACTTGAACAGTCATTGGGTAGGTGAGTGGTTGGATGAATTGATGGGTGGATGAACAAGTGGCTGGACGGCTGGATGAATGGGCGAATAGATCGGCTGACGAACAGACATCCTGCCCAGAAATAAGGCACTTATTTAAGTTGAATTAATACAATTCTTGACACATTCACCACCCAGTCAGTCAAACTTCCATCACCTTTTGCGTTTAATAAGCTTTGAGAAAACTGCTTAAGCATTTATCTACTTCAACAAGCACCTGAAACCGATGGGCTCCAGCGGCGTGCATGTGTGTATGCATGAGGAAATCTCAGGTTCTGCCCACTCACAACTAATACCATCAGAAAAGCAATTAACACTCCAGTGTATGGAGGGTGAGTAAGAGGCATGCCGCAGGATTATCCTGGCAGCACCCAGTGGGATGAGTGACAGATGAGAGGATGATCTGTTAGCCGAGGTTTCTGGTGTGGACCCAGCCATAACATCCGTCTTTATTATAGATCCAACTCATTCTCTCTCTCTCTCTCTCTCTCTCTCTCTCTCTTCTGACCCTGTGGGTTCAATGATGAGCTCCTGTTCCTATCCTTATTAGCCTAACGAGGTCTCTCATTTGTATTCCTAAATCATAGAGAAGGCTGTCCTGGATCGAAAGGGTCTGTCTGGACGTCCCATTCACACAATTAGAAGTCACCAAGTGTGCGCTCATGGTGAATTATGTGGAATTCCACAAAACTCAAGGCACACCATAATGCTATTATGGACCCTAAAGTCACTTCCCCTGAATGTTTTTTAGCATTTTGGTTATCTTGTGGGACATAAAGTCGATCTCATTTAAAAGACTGCATAAGTGACAGAATCTTTCGTTTTCTTACTTTCATAAGTTCTTGAAGGCAGCATCACATGTGTGCTTTAACTGAAATGCTTTCAATTTACAGTGAATTCACAAGACATTTTAATTTAGTCCATTACATTTTTATTTAGTCCAAGACTAGGTTTGATTTATGTCCTGAGCATCATCTGTAGAAAAAACATGCACTTTACTAGTGAAAATGGGAATATCTTAACCCAGTGATTGGCATGATTCACATGGACATACCATTAATAGTCAAATGCGTGTCCAGTCTACCAGATTGAAATCAAATTGTTATATCCATTGTAACACACTTATCTACTTAAAAATTGCAATGAAGAAGATTCTGCAAATTAAGGAACAATCTACAAATGGCAGGGGCATAAAAGTCAGATTGGAAGTAAAGGTTTTTTTGCCACATGAAACCTCAAAAGCATGTCATGCTTACTTGTTGCAGTGAATAATGTCACCTGGACATCCAGATCTTATAAACTCTTACACAGCCAGTGTATCCTTGTTTATTCTCACAGGAATCTTAATCGCAACAGGCTTAAATAACATCTTGTCTTCTACAAAATACTGCTCAATTTCCTTTATATCCTGCTATAAAAGGATGCTTAAGACGTTAATCCTGTTTTCTGGTTTCAACCAAAAGAGGATTTGTTACCCATTTGAGCTTTCTCTCCTCTTAAGGTTTCTTACTTTTGCATATTCCAGAGTAATTTCCTTGTTGCTGTTATTCTGGCTGCTCATTTGAGGTCTAGACTTGGGCTTTTGCTCAGCCTTTTATTGTTGAAAATGTTATATGAATGACATTGAATTGTGCAAAATGTATTTTATACAACTGATTGGTTTTACAGAATAGTTAGGCTTCTTACAAATGCCTGTATAGACTCAATGAGAGTTGCATTGTAGCCTGGCCTTGTTTTACAAAATGCTATTGTACGAACCCCTGTGCTAGCATTAGCCTCACACTTATAATTATAAAACTTTCATAAACATACCCTTATGTCTGTCCTTGGAAAGAACCTGTTTGCTACATTTTTATATATTTTTTTCATCAATGCGGAACATCAGCAGTGTTGGGCTCGGAGTTGAGTAGATTAAGCTTTAATCTCCCGCTGACGCTGACACTAATGAGTGATAATCATGCTAATGGCTGCTCTCTGTGTCACTGCCCCTAATCACAGTATCGCTTTGACTGCTATTACGCTGTATTTGTTGGAAGTCTGTACCCCACTCATTGATCGCTAAAGCTGAATTGCTGCTGAAAAGCATTTTGGTTTCAGCAGTTTAGAGAGTTTGGAGCATATTGTTTGCTTTATCGGGCCAGATCTTAATGAGTAGTGCAAGACAAAAAGCTTACTGGATGCAGTGTAGAGCTCTGCTTTGGTAAACATTTTATGTTTTACTTCTGTTACCATTGAGTCAATATCTTTTTTTTATATTTTGCTGTTAAAATAAAGGTAAAAAGGCGTTATAAGGTTAATAATACTAAAAGGTAACGGAAGTCAATCTAACTCAGAGTCGATTCATATGGTTTAGGCCCAGATAAGAGTCGATAAAACAGGTAATTAGAGTGCGACTGATGTATACATGCAAAACTAGAAAATATAAAAAATAGGATGAAACAGATTAAGAGAGATAGTGAGTTTGATACTGTGCACCTGTTTTTTTTTTTTGGTTGTACCTGTTTTCTACTTCTTCTCGAACTGTGCCAATGTGTACGGCAGTGGGCTGTGAGCACTCATCCTGGCCAATAGTTGCCTTCGCACATTAATCCTTACTAATCACTATTCACAGATTGCCAGATCTGTTAACATTCTACTTCCGTTTTGTGACTGTTCCATTACTGTACTGATTATCTTCCACTGTCACTGTTTGATTCTTTGTTGTAACATTCTGTTATGGATTCCACCAGCCAATGAGCCGCCATGCCTCGTCATGAAGATACCTCTCTGAGTCCATTTCACCAACTTGCTGGTTTCTACACCCTTCTGTTTCACACCAGGTGCAAGCTTCACTATCCAGCTCTCTATCTAGTGATCTGCCATGAATTGGCTCCCTGGGTCCATTTCACAAGCTTGCTGGTTTCCAGGCATTCCCGTGCTTGGCTTGAAGGCCATTTTCTAAAGTACCCGGGGGAGCACCTCTGAACTGGACATTTGCTTTCCCCTTCAAATCCTAATAGATTCAGTGCTGTACGTTAGTCTTTGTCCTATTTTTTGTATACTCCTGAGAGTTTTAATTTCCTTTTAAATGTTTTGGAAATTTCTGAAGACCCAGCCATGTTAGGTTGAAAAGACGAGTGAATGGTGATACAGGATAATTTGGTTTGTTGTTAGGACCATTAAAAGTTATATTGTTGTGCCATTGTAGGTTCTCCTCACATTTTTGTGTATGCAGAAATGTATTTTTTATTTAATTCTATTCTTCATTCTACATAAAAATATCCTAAATTTAGATTCATTTTTCTTCCTTCATGTTTTACCTCTGCTTACCCTGCTTAGGGCTTCAAACATCTCCGAAGCCCATCTGCAAAATTTACAGGATGCAGACTAGCATCTGTCTCAAACAGGTGGCATCCAACCCATTGCAGGGCTCCTCAATAGTCTATCCTCCCTCAGAGGCAGCCCATTAATGTCCAGGGTTATTGTCTGGGCTGATGTTTTAGCCACTCAAATCCCCTCTCTTTTACATCATGTTACCAAATTAAATAGTAACAATTACATTATAATTGGTTAACCAGCAGCCCTGAGCTATTTGTACATTTCAAAGTTTCTGCCCACTTCTTTTCATTTAGAAAATGTGCAAACACTGCTTGAGAAACTGCTCAAATACTTGTATGTCATCACCTATTGACAGACAAGGTATCCAAAGTTTGTCCAAGATAAACCGTTAAACAGCCTTAGCAGTATTGGAGACATGCTGAATTCCTGCAATATATGTTAGGGTTCGCACTGCGAGCCCTTTTGCGTTGTTCGCCGTGGTGCGTTATTTTACCCCTATCTCTTAGTGTTGTGTTTCCGTTTTCTCCCTACGTCCGTAATGACATTTGCTTTGGTTCTCCGCTGCGATCGATTGGTTTGTTTCTTTTTTTTACGCACCTGTTCTTTATCTTATTTCATTACTTTTGTTATATGAGAACACGCGACTGTTCGTCGGCTCATTACGTTATCCCCCCATTTGTCTTGCGTCACGTTTTGAGTGTTCCCTTTGTCTGTGCGCACATTGTTATTTTTGTTTCGTTTTTATAGTCCGTTAAGGACTCCTCCGCTCGTCTTCCCCGGCAGCTAATGGCGCCTGGGACACGAGGCTGGAAGGTGCTGTTCCCTGGACCCGCGGCTAGAGTGGCTCGCGTTTGGGTCCGTGGCCAGAGGGGTCGCCTCCGGACCCTGGGCACTAGAAGCAGCTATAGGGTAACTACTGGTGCAGACCCCGGATCCTCGGCGGTAAAGGGCAATCTCTGGATCTTGGGCCATAGCTGCTGTCTCTAGATCCGTGGCTCTGAAAGCCGTCCTTCCATAGGTGCTGTTGCTGGCCCCCGGCACAAAGCCGCTCTGGACCCTCTGGCGTGGAGCCATTATGGCGGTACCGCGACCCCCGCCTTCGCCATGGGACCCGCTTTGCTCCAGCTCGTTCGTGAACCCCTGGGATCCTGTCGCCCTGGATATCAAAGCAACAGACCCCAGCGGACTCTCAGCACCCAGGCTGTTTGCGGACCCCTGGACAGCGTTGGAGTGGGCCCCTCTGCTCCACCACGGGACTCCGGCCCTTACCGGACTCGTGTGTGGACTTCATTTTCAACTATCGTTTAAATGCCTGCTATGTGTGTTTTTGTTTAATAAATGTTCTTTGCTTTTTCCAATATGTGTTGTTTGTCTGTGGATACTGCATTATGGGCTCCAGTCTTAAAATCCGATAGGGTTCTTGGGGATTAAGCGGGACCAGGAATAGTCTTGGGAGGTCTCCGGGACGCCCTATCGTAACAATATATAAACCAAAGTAAAGTTGTCAAGCTGATTATTGTTTTCTTATGAAGGTAAAACCCATGGTCATCTGATCCAATTTGCTGTTATACTGAAGCAAGATGTCATAATTAACCCTGGGTTCTCCCCTCTAAATCGGTGCAACACCAGCCAATGTCAGGTGTCTGTGAGCCCATATCATAGCTTATTAAAAATGATAAAAGCTTAAGCTGGAGTCTTCATATACAACAGTCATACATTATTTATCAGCTACATTAATCGTGTAGTTTGTGAACAAATCTAAAGAAGTTAACTTTGTCCAGTGTGCTGGATTAACACGTCAGGTGGCCATATTACTGGTACCCTTGACTAAAAGTTTCAATCACTTGACAGACGGGTTAAGGGTGAGAGCAATGGGGAAGATTTTCTAGCTTTAGGAATATGAATTTTGAACAACAAGCATGGTGCAGTTGTCAAAAAATATGTGCATTTGTAAAATGCTTGTGTATCAGACGGTTCGGAAATGGACAGTGGAGTCTGTGATGCATCAGTGACCACAAATCTGGACTGAAAATAAAAGCCATGGTCCATTAAACCTGCCAGAAAGAAAGAAAATGAAAATAAAGAGGATAAAAGACACAACAATAAATAAGAGATAGATACAGAGGACATATGAAGAGAAACATGATTATGAATAGGAAAATAAAAATTGTAAGAGCAGAAAGAGAACGGTATGACGTAAAGAGAGAATGACAGTGGAAAATAATTGGATGTTGTGTGTGTGATAAAGTGATCCACTATTATTGTCATTTTGTCCCTCTCTCTGGGTTTGCTTTTTGGACGGATATCTATTTTTCCAACTTTCTGCATTTGTTTTCACAAAAAGGTGGAATGATTTTTGAACAACATGCTTGTTTGCTATTTATTATTGTCTTATTGTCTGGAGTTTGGTGAACAAAGTTGTCTATGGCATTCCTGTTAATTTTAATATACCATCAACAAGTCAGTGAAGCCATGAGACCCCCCTGACCTCCAGTGGATAATTTGGAATGCTGCTTAAACCTTTACACATGCAAAAGATGACACCTCAGCATGCATTGCTTCCCTCTGCATTTGTCCTGCTTGGCTCCCTGTAGCGGTAGCATATGGAGCCATCTTTCGAGTCGCTATTTAAACATCACAACTTTCGGTTCTTGTTCATCGGTTATTGTCATTCCAGTGATAGTGTAGCTTTAGCCTCCAGAATATGGCCCTAAGTAGGAATAATTATATCTACTGTGTTTGTTGTTTAGCATCATGTGTCATTCTGTTGTGTAGTGTTAGTGGTATTATACTGTTGGTAGTAGTCTCTATAGTGTGTGTGTGTGTGGGTGGGTGTGTGGGTGGGTGTGTGTCTGTGATTGGCATTGTATGACTAAATAGGTGTTGTGTGTACTTTTATAACTCAATGTTGCGCACTGCTGTTATAATGCCTAGTTTTACAAATAAAGCTCTCACACCACACTGAAGCTTTTTTCACATTTAGAAATGATAGCTTTCATTGAGGTTCACTGAAGTCTCAGGACTACGCTACTTTGAAAAATGAATAGAGTTCCACTCTAATAAAACAATAATTGTTATTATTATATATGGTCATACCTATGGTCGTCATATCTTTGAAAGAAGGATTCCCAATGTGATAGTGGCCAAGAACGTTTGTACAGTACTATATGTAAAAATGCTTGTTGGGATATTTTATTAATATAATAATATTTTTTTCATAAACAACTTCAAAAACCTGGAGTGCTAAGCTAAGCTAAGGCTAAGCCAATGAAAGAACATATAGCACTTTATGTACAGTATTTATGTATGCTATAAAGCAGGAACTAAGAGAAGTGCAAAAGAGAGGAAAGGTAAAAGAGGGAAATAACGGAGACAAGGAAGTGGGTCTAATTGACCCTGTCAGATATCTAAGTGATGAATGGTCTGATTAGCTTCTCGGCTGAGCTGCTCTCACAGATGGCACATTAGCAGTGGCCAGATGCCCCATATCCACTCATCCACACTCACCTTCTTTCATGTTGGTCTGTCCCATCCATGTTTACAAAACCGCTCTTCAGTTTTTTTTTCCTAAAACAAATACTCCATAACTGCATTTTCCACTTACAGTTGCCATTTAACCCTTCATCGCCTTTATGTGAGCTTTCCTGGACACCCCAAAATTATATCCCAAACCATAGGTTCCAGCATGAGTTTCTATCACCTTGTCTGGGAATGATTCCAGCAGGTACTGGTGTTGGACACTAAGCATTGACTCACAGTTGTTTTTTTGCATACTTTCAGTGGTGTCTGATGGAGATCAAATCAAAACTCATTGCAAGTCTGAAACGTTCTTCATCAAGTTAAACCATTCCTTTATGGACTTTTTTTAGAAGAGTAGGACAGGGTTGGTGGAAACCTATTAAAATCCCATGCTGAGAGCCACTGATGTCTTCAGTACAACCCACTTCCACTGTTATTCTATGGAGATTCTATGTTAAGATCATGGATGTTTTAATTGAGAGCGTGTCTGTCTGTTGTATTCATACAAAACAATTTGCATTCTCCTTCTCACCTGCTCACTCAAATCCAATACATTACATTGGGCAATTTGCATAAACCATCAGTGACTGAAATTTGTTTTTTTTTTGCTGTCACTAACCCTCTCATTTTCTGTGCTGTTTACAATGGTGTAAGGTTCAATTGCACATATTGATTGGTATATTAGTAGACTGTTAAAAAAATGTCTTCTTGTCGCATTCACACTTGCTTCACTTTGTCTCCCTTGTGGCTTAATTGTATGCCACATTGATTTGATTTTGAGTGTGTGTATGTGTGTGTGTGTGTGTGTGTGTGTTGTTTACATAGTTTGGACAGGTGTGATCCCTGTTGCACCGAGCAGGGAATTGTAAGCGCATGCCAACCCCCTGTAGTGTGAACACACTGCCTGAGCCATGGGACTTTAATATCATATCATTAATATTAGCTCACGCATACAAGCACACACACACACACACACACACACACACACACACACACACACACACACACACAGATACACACACACACACACATTGTAGCTGCTCTGCTTGCCAGCCAGCGAGTCTGGCTCTGGAGAATCCACACTACTGCAGGCAAAGTAAATCAGCGGCAATAGTTATTTCATGCTCTCTGGTAAAGAAAGTGCCAGCTGTTTCAATAACTGTGTGAATGCATAGTGTTCATAAATGTGTTTCCACATTGTTGGATTTATGTAGTGCACTTCAAGAATTGCCTTTAATATAAGAATAATAAAATGTAACCTTTGCTATGACTATGACTTTTCACCTGATGTGGTTACTACACTCCTGGTGAAACATTGGTATTGATACACCAATATATGTTGATACACAAATACAGTATTTAGCTGTATTGTGTTATCCAAACTGACTCTTGACAATTGAGGGTAAATGTGTAGCTCAAAAGCATTGGAAGCTTGACAGTGCTAAAAGATAAGCTCTCAAACATGTGACCAATAGTCTAGTACTACTACTGCCCACTGAATGTCCACTATCACTGTATATGTGGAACCCAGACGCTGCTCTTTCAACAGCTGCTTTGCATCAGTGTGTTTTGTTAAACTCACTATATAAATAAACATGAATTTAATATTTAATGAGAAAGAGGTAACAGTTGTAGAATACAACCATAGTCACAGATTACTCAAGGAAGACCTCAAAAATCAATAAATTCATTAAAGATGAAAAATTCAGTAATATTAAGAAAAATGCTTGGTTGGCATTTTTTAAATTATTATAATTTAACAATACTTAGTATACATTATACTCATGCACACTAATAATGAATTCAGCATACTCCAATCTAGAAATCAGATTAAGAAATATTGTATCCCACCAATCAGATTTCCTGTAGCATGTACACCAGCTACCTGATTTCAGTCGTTTTCTGCACTGTATTTGGGCTCTTTTTCCATTGACTGTAACATGTTTTTCTCAGCTGATTTCCGACATACTGTGAAGATTGCTGTCTTTTCAGCAGACCACCTCCATGTGTGTGACTAAGAATCAGAGCTAGAAATTAAATCTAATGAGTTACATTGCAAGGTTGGTTTTGTCTCATTTTTTTCTATTTTTGGTGTCTGTATCTTGTTCACTTTTTATTTTTTTAAATGAAAATTCTAAAATATAATAATGGTAAAATGCTAGCTCTTGTGCAGGCTGTGTGCACTCATTGTGCTCAGTAGTCTATCCTACCTGGCTATGTTGACATGTTGTCAGCTTGCAGAGAGTTAAATAAACAAGTAAGATTTTATCATAGATGATAAATCAGATAATAATTACCCATCTCTACCAAGAGCCGAAGTTTAGAATTTTAATTTAAATAAACTGCTCACAAATATTAGGGGATATTTCATTATGGGAGATTTCATTTTGAAGTATCCCCTAAATTTTATGAGCAGTTTACATGAATTCTGTTTAAGTTTATTCAGAAAGAGTTCCCCAGCCTGGGAGCAGCATTCCTAAATGCATTCCTAAATACCCTCTTACCAACAAAGATGGTTAAATAGAGGGTGGTCCTGAGACTGGAGAGGGAACATTAGGCCTATGGATAATAAACAGGTTCCAAACCGTTTAAGGTGCATGCCCTAACCCTAACCCTAGCATGGTATTTATATGGAAACCAGTCCAGATGTATTTCAAGTAACATGGAGGGTCAAACAATGAAGCAGTACAGTAATGTGTGTATCAGAATTTCGGCTGCAGTAACAGCTTGTGTCGGAGCAAATGAAACATTTTAAATGAAATAAAGCCAATTTTGAAATTTTACAGCTGTGTGCCTGAAAGGAAATATAGTGAATCAGTAGGCATTTACTCATAATATTAATCCTGTTGGTAAAAAAACATATACAATAGCACAGTGGACAATTTGAGAAAAACCCAGTCCATATATGCTAATTCTAACCATTCTCTAATTGTTTTCGGTTTCAAAATATTATGACTGCACATAATTTCGGCTCTCGATGACAAGAAGATTGTGTTGAGTAAAGTAATTCCATGCCATTACATTAATGCAATGTCTGCCTTATATTTATACATTATATCCCAAAAATGGCAGGATTACTAATCCATATCTCTATGGGTCTGCTTTGCTTCTCATTTCGTATGGCCCTGACATATCTTGTTAACATACTGCGGTACCTTTATAATAGTAGAAGTCCTTGATGAACTGCTATGACCTGCTATGATGTAACTGACGTTTTCCATTTACATCCCATCCATCCATTACCTTCTGCTTAATCCACATGGGGTTGCCGGGTGGCCGGTGCCCATCCGGCAACTCTGGGCACAAGGGCAGGAACAACCCTAGACAGGGCGCCAAGTTATCGTAGGGTGCACACACACACACACACACACACACACACACACACACACACACACACACACGCACTCACACTAATTAACCTAACACACATGTCTTTGGACTGCGGGAGGAAACCAGATTACCCAGAGTAAACCCACACAGACACACGCATTCCACACAAAAAGGACCCAGACCGCTACACACCGAGCCACCGTGCCGCTCCCATTCACACCCCAATGCTATTTCTTTCACTGGTAACAATAACGTTATACTGTGCCCAGACATACTGGTGATAAAAAATATAAAAATACAGGTTTTCCCCACATGGTCAGTCACTACTCATCATGTAATTCAGACTCCAAAATGTGTCTTGACCCAATTTTACTATATTTGCTTTAAAAACACATATAGTATGTTCCTTTGGATGCTTTACTGATGTTTCAACCAATGTCCATTCGAAGAAATCAGTCCATCTTCAATCCAAGCTTCATATTAATTAAGTAAAATTGTCAGTTTAGAACTCAACACTACATGATCAGCAGTTTGATTAAGGCAGATTCTGGCTGTTTTGGTCTATTAACTTAGCCAATAACAACATCAGAACTATTTAGTGAATCTATAATATGAATAATAAATATCGTATTAATAATAATAATAATAATAATAATAATAATAAGAAGAAGAAGAAGAAGAAG
Organism: Parotocinclus haroldoi; assembly: GCA_034779995.1. Lineage (NCBI taxonomy): Eukaryota > Metazoa > Chordata > Actinopteri > Siluriformes > Loricariidae > Parotocinclus > Parotocinclus haroldoi. The sequence goes on from JAUZST010022759.1 coordinate 18,000, forward strand.
AAGCAAATAGTGACAATGATACATTTTAATTTATTTCCTGAGATGATGCTTTACAGTTGTTAGACCATAGTGTGCAAAAGTCTTAGGCCACCGTTAGATTTTTTGTTGTTACTTTTCCACTCACCTTCATTCCAAACTTTGTGACCTCGAGCACCTCGATCTTAGCATTTTCACACTTTTGGGTGCTACCCTTCAAAATTGACCATTCTCCAGACTGTAGAAGGGTTCCTTATGAAGTTGGCAAATGCTGCCATTGTTCAAGTGTAAGGGGAGATCACACTCAGTACTTACCACTGTAGGCTATAGATTCAGGTTACCAGCTTTTAATACTACATACAATCTTTCTTTTATGTTCTTGTGGCATTCTAATAAAGTGACTAAGAAATAATCATACATGTTTACAGCTTAAATAAGGCCTAATGTACACCTCTCAGCGAGTTGGAGGAAATGCAAATGAATACACCACTGTATTTGCTTTTTATGACATACTAGTAAGATATCTGCTTTGTAGGAACTGATCGTGAGAAAACTGGAATGCATCCAATCTTTAATTTCACAGGAGATGGAATAAGTGTAGCAGAGGAAGAGCTGATGTAGGTCTGAATATCATTGGCATAACAATGAAAATTGAGAGTGTGACTTTGGATAATGTGGCCAAGAGGAAGCATGTAGGCTATGAATAGAGGAAGAAACCTTGAGGGACACCTTGCATGTCACTAACTCTGTAAGGTAGGAAATGAATTAGGAGAGAGCCGTGTCTGTAATGCCATTCAAATGGAGTAGTGTGTCATGACGGACAGTATCAAAGGCTTAGCTGAGATCAAGCAGGACAAGAATAAGATCAAAATTGTCTGAAGATAGAAGTAGATATACTTCTATATGCCACAGATAGAGCCGTCTCTATACTAGGTGATACGATGGGACGAACTGAAATGTCTTATATTGGTTATTGTTAATAGGGTGAGACGGCACACTATACCCTTTCCAAGAGCCTTTGCATTAAAAAGGGTTGCGAATTTGTCTATATTTATCAAACAAAGTATGATTTAGGCTTTTTCCCCAAACTGGGGTAACTGCAGCAATTTTAACCCAAGTGGAATGCTTAAAGATTTTAATCTTGAGATTTTAGATCAGATATGAAATCAGGTCAGAGATTATAGGCAGCTATGTTTTAAGGCGATGAGTTATGGCAGGATCTAATCGACAAGGGGGGGAGTAAGTTTCATAATTATTCCTTAATTGCTGATAAGCTTGTAGGAGTAACTCTGCAAAGTTGGTGAATTGAGAGAATAGGTTGTTCAAGATACACCTTGTGCAGAGAAGACTGAATTGTGCTGGTAGAGAAAACATACAGAGAGGTAATTTTGTTTTGAAATAAATGAACAGAGCCACAAAGCTCATCAAACAGGAATTTGAATCAGTTTATTTATTGAGGCAAAATGTGTCTTATGCCTAAATCTGTCATTGCTGATCACCAGAGATACAGGATGAATAAATAATTGTGCATGACCTGGATGTTGTCAAGCCAAGATACTGCATTGGTTCCCCAAACACTGGCTAAATATGAATATTGACCTCCACATAATGATTGTACATTTTCTCACTATTTGATAATTGGGTGAAAATTCCCGCTGGTGACTTAGCCCCTTTCTCTTAGTCACTGACTGAACTGGGTAGGAAATACAGATTTGATATCCAAACAAAGATAATTTTCTAGTGCAGAAGAACAGATGAGGTCAATAATGTGACCATTGCAATGAGTTGGAAAATCCACATTTTTTATCTAGTATTTTTTTTCTCTAAAAAGAAATTTTAATTTATTTCCTGAGATGATGCTTTACAGTTGTTAGACCATAGTGTGCAAAAGTCTTAGGCCACCATTAGATTTGTTGTTTTTACTTTTCCACTCACCTTCATTCTAAACTTTGTGAGCTCGAGCACATCTTAGCATTTTCACCCTCAAAGGGTGCTACCCTTTGAAATAGACCATTCTCCAGACTGTAGAAGGGTCTCTTCTGAAGTTGGCTAATGCGGCCATTGTTCAAGTGTAAGGGGAGAGCACACTCAGTACTTACCACTGTAGGCTATAGTTTCAGGTTACCAGCTTTTAATACCGCATACAATCTTTCCTTTATGTTAAAGTGAAAGTGATAAAGTGAAAACCTCCCAGTATGAGGAGGATGAGTTTAATTTGCACAATCATTGTCCACATGTACATTGAACTTACCAACTAAATAAAGAAAGGCACGGGTGAGCAATACATTTAGTTCAGAGAAATCTTAAAAATAGTATTACATACATAGGTCTGGTACTATTACTCAAATAGTACTATTATTCAAATGCTGTTGCATTCTGGAACTCAGTGACAACTACTTTTTTGACATACAGTAGCCAAGCCTCTGCACTTAAAATGGGGCTTAAACAGTTATCCGCAGAAATCCAGTGTAAGTTAACATGCAGAACGTCACTGCGTATTTGTCAGGTTTCTATTAGCAAAAGCATATCTATGCTTTATACTGAAGTTCTTATCAGTAATTGTATCATTAAGAATTGACTGTTTATCTGTCAGTGAGTGACAGTTTAACTGTGCACATGTAAGCTGCTTATCCTCATTTTGTCCTGCTTGTATTAATCTTGATCTATGGCAAACATCTTTAATGAGACAAAGTTTACTCAGTGTTTGTGCATGGTGGCTTGTGAATATCCAGTCTATTTTGATTCTATTAAAAGTAATCTATTAAAAGTAAATAGCTGTTGGGAAAATATTAGAAAGTAGTAAAAGAAAGAAAATAAAGAAAGTAGGAACTCTCAGATTAATTTTAAGATAATTTTTAGAGCTTAATTTTAAGATAATTAGTCCATTGTCCTTGCCTAAAGTGTTCAGTGCATGGTTCTGGGAAGTTGTAAAGAAACGGAATGGTGGCTTAACAAATAGAGCTGAATTGCTGTGGTTTCTTTCTATTGTCTTTGATCATAGGAGGCTAGTTTTTCAAATAGAGCTCAGTCATATTTAGCCTTCATGGTGTATCCTAGACTTCTGACCCAGACCCCAGAATCCGGTGAGATAATTTCTAGACCAACCAGCCAACTCCCCCACCCCTAAGTTAGCTGTTCAGTCTGTCTCGTTGTGCTTCTCGTGCCATTTGTGGGAACCACAGGAGGCCCAGTTCATCGATACGCATTCAGTCTCTTCTCCTGAGCTTGGACGGCTAGGGAGCCATCTGCTACAAGGGACTCTGAGCAGTCAAAGAATACAGGCTAGCGCACTTCACAAATGCCAATTTCCACTTTTGCTTTTTTAAAAATCTTTCTCTGTTTCGTAACACTCCCACATCTTACATCCATGTCCTCCCACACACCGAGAGCTGTCTTTGTATTTTTTTTTTTGTTTTTTGTTTTTTTTTTAAGTTTTTTTATTTTCCACTCAAAACGTCTTTTATCTTTTCTGTCAGTGAGACAAGGGAAATCAGCTACAGCATATTTTGATGTAAGTATTTATGGTAGGGCATTATTGTGAGGTCTCAGGGTTAGGAAACTTAATGTGCATCAATTCAAAGACCATCCAGACCATTCATAAAAGCTTTATGATCACTAAACTATTGGTGGTGCCCTTGCTGCGAAAAATCATAAATATGTATGCCACTAGTCAAATTTTTGAAAATTTGTGGACAGCCATTCAGTTATTTTGTTATGGCTGATTCTATGCTTCATATTATTAATATTAATATTATTACATTATAATATTCATATTGTTAAGAATCACAAGGTGGCACAATGTTTAGTGGACATGCATTCTGTTTATTTATTAAGCTAAATTCTTACCAATCTGAGTATTTATGACTAGTATCGATGTGACCTTGTGTATCCATGTAACCTTGTGTCCATCATAAATAGAAAACTGATATTGACAGAAAAAGATGGCAATATGGATACACATATACATTTTAATACAAATAAGTTTGTGCACATGCTTAACAATAGCCTTTCCTATGAATAGTTAATATACACTTATTTAAAAAAAAAGTAATCATTTTTTTTACTAAAAAGCATGCCTCCTAGACACATTTCTCAAAACAGATAAAAAATCAGCATACAAATGCATGTTGAGGTTCACCTATTCTAGTTTGTGGGACAAAAACCTTTGTTACCTGGTGTAATTAGAATGAATGTTCACACATTTGTATTTAACACATTCAGGGTTAAAAGACCATATTGTACATTATTACCACTCACACATGTGAATAAATGATGTAATACATAATGAGCCCATTCTGTTAATCAAACAGACTTATGCTAGCTGGTCAAGGCATTTTGTTCTTTTTTTTATTATTATTTAGTGTAACAAAGTTCCAAAGCTGCCAAACTTCAAGAACTTCAAGGTCACAGTGTAAATCTGTGTTGGATGTTTTCTGTTGGAGAGCAAAGGTCTGTCCTCAAAGGAGTGTTAAATGTAGATGGTTGTGTGTACACATTGGTGAACCTCAGCCCACTGTGTCCGCCCTCTCTTGAAATCTCTACCTGCAAACTGAGTAGGAGTGGGAAGGCTCCACATTCAACGTCCTGTTTGTTCATTTTACTATTTTACCAAGTTGTGAAGTTTAAGAGAAAAAAGCTCACATTTAATGCTGTATTTTGATGCAAACTGATCAAGACTGGTTTGCTGAAATCAAGACTGCTTCTTTTCTTAAATTGTTTCGTAAAACAGCCAGTAAAGTGTGCTGTACTTGAAAGGCTGCAGGACTGACAGAACCTTACATACAAACTCAAATAGCCTCTAATCAATAATGGGATTAAGTATGAAATACAGATATTGCATCAAGTCTCTACCAGCCTAAAAAATAATAATAAAAAACAGTGCCGATAACTAGGGTTAAATTTCAAACATATGAGTTGCCTTCAGGAGACAAGTATATCAGAGACCCTGTCTCTTTGATAAATGATGGTTGATTTTCCCTGTGCACCTTGAATAAGTCTTATGCCAGTTTTATCTCAAAATAGTTCTTCAGTATTCAGGCGCACTGGTGAAACAAATGGGCTTCATCTCTATCTCTCTCTCTCTCTCTCTCTCTCTCTCTCTCTCTCTCTCTCTCTCTCTCGCTCTCTTACTTTCTTTCTCTTTTTTCCCTCTCCCTCTCTCTTTTTCTTTCTGTCTCTATGTGTGAACATTATGTCCACTCACAGATTGAATAACAAGTAATGTTGATAATCTTGTTACAACTGCTTATGTCAAGCCAAGGTCTGGGTTTTATTAGATTGATTTTATTAACAGCTCTTAGTTGGTGTGCTGGATACAGAAAAAATTGACAGGTCTAAATACAGGAGTGACTTTCACAGGTGCAAAATTGCAATGCCTAAACAACTGGATCAGAACTGAATGGCAAGGCATTGATGTGTATAGTGATGGCTACCTAGTGAAAGTGCTCAGAGGATGATTCCTTGATTTTTAACAGACTACATACAATACTTCACCCACTGCTGAGTATGAGTACAACAGGTTACTGGTATGCAATCCTCAATCAATGTCTTTTTACTTTAACAACCAAAATTAGATCAGTCTGTGTGCATATGCTAAGTAGATATTGGTACAATATGCAAGAAAGACAGAGTAAGTGCAAAGAAGAACTGTACATCAGTGGGGCTTATATGACATAAACAGTCGAGTATGTCTTCACTGTTTAACTGGAGAAGTGATGGTACCATGATGCAGGATGGGAAGAAGGCAGGGTGGTGGAGATAAACTCTAGGGTTTAAGTATGCATTGAACCAATTTTATAAAGGAATTAGCTGGTATATCCTTTTGTTCTTCTTCTTCATATTATTGTTATTATTTTTATTATGATTATTATTATTTTACACTGTGTAATTCTACAATTACGTTGTTTGTCCCCTTTACTATGTTATCTAATGGTCATCACAGATGATGTATGATTTAGGGGTTGGATCATATATTAATATTACAAACACAAATGTTTGCATGGCTAGATGTCAGTATATGCCCAAAAGGAGCTGAACATGTTTGTAGGTGACCTCAGTGAAAGAGCCTATCCCTAAATCTGTGGGGTGGTATAGTGGACAGGGTTCTGACAGGTCAGTAAAACACAACAGCTCTCCAGCGAGTTTACGAGTAAACTGCAGGTCTAGTGAAAAAGTGGTTGGAACAGGACATTCTTATAATCAGCACAAGGCAGTCTCGATGCCATCTCCTTACCCATCTTATAGACATAAAAATTTATAGACATGACATAGAGAGAAAGTGAGAGAGTTAGAGTGAGCAAGAGAGAGTATGCGTATGATTGAACAACATAATAAGAGGCCCTGTCAAATAACTCAGACATACACTGTGCATATTTAGTTGGTTTGTACCTGACGCCTCAATTACAAAACAACATACACTGACAGGCAGGACTATCTGCAAATCCTGCGTGTGCGCGCGTGTGTGCGCGTGTGTGTGGTACTTTTGTTTTACAGTTGACTCACTCATTAGTCCTGTCTAAATAAACACTGCATATATATCTTTCCATTTAAATTGATTTTCTTAAACAATTTATTTTAAGGTGCTCTTGTTAATCCTTCCATTGTTATCACAGGAGCTGAGTGTGTTTACATGCCCAGAATAATTATATATGGTGAAGTCAGTAACCCATGATCAAATCAGATACGTTGCTGGTTTTCTGATTAAGTTTGTAAATTATAATTTGTAAATTATAAACAGATAATAAAAGGTTTTAAAAATTTAAAGATAATGCTCTAGTGCTCTAGTACCGTAGTAAGATTCACCGAGCACCAGTCCATTGCTAGGCTGAGTAGAGCTCGCTATTGAAGTGATATCTCAGTGATAGTTGATGTAATATCTGAACTCATGCAGAGCTAATTATGCCTGCAGGGAACTATATAGGTATGCATCAAATAACGTCTGCCTGGACAATGTCAATTTGCATACATCCAGATTAAGGTTATTAGCCACACTATTAAGGCAATTACCCTACTTAACTGATATATTACCTTGCCAGGTTTATTAGTTGTTGTAGTTAAACAGTTGTAATTATCTGTTGCATCGCAGTATCTGGTGCATACTGAATTCAGTACATCACTGTATGATTATCATGCTATTTTTGTTGATCTAACATCAGTTAAATAGGTGTGTCAAACAACAAATGTAATGGTGGCCTGTGCAGTACTATAAGTTACTTTTAGAAACTGCCGGTCATTTATCACTTCATATTTTGTTTTGCTCTTTACTTTCCAATCTCTGAGGTTTCTTTTTTTGGCATGATCTATGTGTTTCTCTGGCCTTTCCTCCTACACCCTAAATGGCATTTGGGTGACTTTCCTGCAACAATGTAGTCCAGATGTTCAGCTCTGCGTGATCTGGGCATGTCAGCATTTTCAGATGGTTTGTGTCCAGACCTGTGGTTAATGAGCATCCATGAGTCTGATGACCAAGTTATACGAATAGGAGAGGTTATAAAGTCTTTTAAAGTGTTTGCAAGAGTTACTTTGTTCTTCATATTTAGAAGTTAAACAAATCTAATCAAGGAGGGTGCCATTAAATGGCTCAGATACTGTTAGCTCTGGCTGTGCTATTGGACCTATTTGGATGGCTTGCTTTGAAGATGTCTGCATGATGCGTAGATAATGAAGTGGCTGAACTTTGCACTAGCCAAGTGACGTTTTTTATGGATCCATCCTGGGACGCTAATTGATTTATCTCCGTTTGTAGTCCCGTTTACTTTTGGTTCAGACCATCCACAATGAGTTCATGGGGTTTCATGAACATAAGAATGTTGATGAAATCTGTCAGTTCCAAATGGGAGTCAGTTTTGTGTGTAGACTGTGTTTTGAAATGTCACTGTAAAATATCTTACTCATTTGCAGTTAGCGCTTCATTTTGCTAATGAATGGTGCACTCTGTATTGATTGTTAATGCAGCTCATCCTAAGGCATTATGTTAATCATTCTTATAAAAAATCACATACCTCATAGGTGACTGCCAACCCCAGCTTATCTTCCATTAACCCTATTGGATTCTTCAATAAGCCATGTTTATAGTTTTTGTGATGGCACTTGTGCAAAACTTCCACTGTACTGTATGCGGTAGTATCAAATCAATACAATATCAAATACAGTAGCACCTTAGTTTCTTGACCACAATTTTCTTGATGCAGTTTGATGAGAAAAAACTGACGGCACTCGTGGTCAGCACTCAGCACACTTGCTTAAACCTGTACGAGTCACGTGATTCATTCCACACATTGAACTACAGTTCAGTCTCGGAATAGCTCTCTCTCAGTGCATACCCAGAATGAGTTTAGAATGTTTTTCTTTGTTTTGACATCTATAGTACTGTATTTTAGTGCAAATAAGTCCCCATGGGCCCTTAAAGTGTCAGTGATAACAGCAAACCAAAAGAAAAACAGTGAGTTTATTGTATTGTAATAATGTAAGTATATTAAACATGTCTAATAGGCTCTGCTATTATATAGGATAGACTATATTAAATTTCTTAGTCCATTCCAGCTTATTATGGATTTATCGCAAATCATGGCGCATGTACAATGCAACTCAAATAATGCATATAATTTCATACAGTGTGAACTGCTATGGACTCAAAAAATGATCAGTTCATTTACTAGACATGACCAAAATATTGAGAGTTCAAGTCCTGTCTCTGCCAATGCTGCCATTAATAGGTCCTTGCACAACGCCATTAACCCTCTGTTGCTGAGATTGTACTTTGAGATCATTGTAAAGTGTTTGTTGTGCTTGGGTCATTTGTGTGAAGTGGGGTGGTACATAACACCATTTTTTTGTTTGTTTGTTTGGGTAACTCCAATGTCTCCAATGTATTTTGAATATATTTAATCTGTTGCATATTAATGGAAGCTTTTTAAATATACTTCATAACCACTTTGACTAAGGCAGCATATCATTTTTTTGCTGCTTGATGTTTGATGGCCTCATACATATTTGTTTCGTCTGAGCAAATCTTTAGAGTTCTGTTTCCTTCTTTTATCTTCTTTTTTGTCAGTCTATTTAAGCTTTCCCTCCACTGAGGCTTTTTCTTAGATTCTGAAATGGTGCAAATCATGTTGTTTCCGCCAGGTATGCCGTACTCCTCGAGACCAGAGAGGAATTCCACTAGTCAGCAGTTGGTCAGGTTTGCTCTAGAGATTGCTTCATCACCTCAAGTAGTTTTACAACTGCTTTGTATTGGCTTTAGTTAGGTTTTCACACTGCCCTTTAGTGTGGCCAAGATTTAATTTAGCCACACACGCAGCACTATACATGCATGCAGACATGGGGACTCAAAAATGAATTTCATTATATTTTCCCACTTTTGGCCCCTTCATCGTGATGGCTATCAAGCAGTACAAGTTGTGACAGATTCCAATTAGGTCTGCAAGAAGTAAGTTTATGAGAGCACTACAGCACAAATCTAATCTCACACTTTACAGCTAATATCCTCGTAGCTCAGTTTCCATCTCGTCCACACAGTCCTGTCTGCATTGCTGCTCTGTGCCACTCTGTTTGTTGGGTGCGTGTCAATTTATTCACAAAAGCTCAAAGGTACAATGTGAACCTGGCTAAGCATCGGCTGATGTGGCTGGCCTCTTCAAATGGGGATTTATTATATCAGTCTTGAAACATGTGATTCATGCAGTGTTGTCTGAGATATATAAATACAGATTCAGTCACACGAGAAAGCATTTGTCAGTATTTCTCTCTCTTTCACACTTTGAGCAGATTGAAGATTACTGCAGGATTTACAGAACATGATTTTGCTCAGTTCTAAAGGAAACCTGTCAGTACAGCACAGCTTCATTCAAAAAATGTAGGCTACATACTGGCATGGCAGGTAGAACTGGAAAATGACAACTGCAGGGATTCAGATACAGGGCTTACATCTAGCTGTCAGTGTTGTGTTAGATATATTCTTCCCACTAAGGCTTTCAATTCACATGCAAAAGCATTTTAGGTTGTAGATTTTAGATATAAATTAGTATGTAGTGTTTTGTGATAGAATGGCACCCTGTCCACAGTGTGCGTACTCAACAGAAAAGTAAACTGATAATTTAACTTTAGTGGTCAATTGTACTGTTTCTGACAAAGTGTCACTACCCTTTAGCAAGGCCCTAAACTCCCAACCATTGTGTTTAAATAAATGTTGCTCAGGATTAGGCTGTCTGCTAAATGCAGCAAATGCCATATCAGACAACCAAATATTACAGTAGTAGTAAGACTCCTCCATATGAAAATGTTTCTTACTGATGTACATTTTTCTAATATCTCATCGATACAATAATGCATCTAGTACCGAATAGACTGGCAGCACCGCATAGACACTATGTACACACATGTATTGGGACACACCTCTTAATAAATGAATTGGGTTTTTTTATTCTGTCTCATTACCACATATAATGTAAACAGCACCTAGCCATGCAGACTGCCTTTACAAATGTAAAGAATGGGCCGTTCAGTTTGTGAATGTCTTCCCTCCAGATAGATTCCAAGATCAGCCTTCAGAAGCCACATTAACTCAGCCGCAAAGTGGTAGACAGCATAATGTAAGACAGCAGTGGTTGCAATGAACTGATTTGCATAGTGCATAAAAGTCACCAACACTTTGAAGCAGTGTAGAGCAGACCGCCACTGGACTCTGGAAGCAGTGGAAACATTCTGTGGAGTGACAAATTATGTTTTTTCTCTCTGGTAGTCTGATGGGCAAGTCTGGCTTTGGCAAATGCTGGAGGAACATTACCTGCCTGACTGCACTGTGCCAACTGTAACGTTTTGTGAAAGCTGTATAATGCTATAGTTCTGTGCTGTTGTTTTTTTGCAGGGGTTAACCAAGTTCCATTAATTACAGTGAAATATATGTGAACATTAAATCCAGATCTTGGTTTACACAGCAAACACAAAGGACATATGTGCAGGCAAGAATATATTTTGAAACATTTATGTGTATATGCGTAGTGCATAGGTTCAGAGATATTTAGATATTATCTGTTGTTCATGCTGTGGAACTAGGCTAATGTTTACTTTTCTGGAAAGAACCATTATGAGTAGAGGCTGTTAGAAAAGATTTTCCCTATTGTTTTCTAGAGCACTTTGGTAAAAATGAGTCTGTTATTTGGGATATAGAAACTTGGAGAAATTTTGTAGTTTTGTTACTATCATCTTCTCTGTCACTGCCTCTGGGGTGTCTAGCATTGTGCCGGTGATGGAGCTGGTCATCTGGATCAGTTTAATAGGGCTCTTAGCATCTCCTCCAGTGGCACCACTTCCTCAGCAGACTGTGGCACGGACCACAACAGAATGGTTCCAGTAGCTTATTTCAAACACTAAAAGACAAGCCTCCTTAGGATGAAAAGTCTGTTCTGGCATTTCTTGTACACTGCATCAGTCCAGTCTGTCAATTAGGTGAACCCTTAGGCCTTTTGTGAGACTGAAGCATCAACATTTCTTTTCATTGATTGACATCAGTGTTTCCCTGAGAAGCCAGAAATCCACCACTGGCTCCATTGTCTTTGATGTTAAGTGAAGCATGAAACGGTAATTGTAGTATTTTTATTTTATGTGAATGCCATAATATCAGGCTATAGTCTTAAGATCCAATCTCTTGGATTGAGTCTATGTAGGGCGACTTTAAGAAACCAATTGTCGAAAACATGTTATATATGGTGATTATACCATTGCTAAAGCAACAAATGTAAAGGTGGGCTAATAGTTTTCCAAACCAATTTCCTTATTTCTTTTTTATGATAGGCGATAGGTAATCTGAACGCAAAGATTTACAAAATGTCCTAAACACACAGTGTTCATTTGCATAAGTAGTCAAATAGATTTGTGTGAGTCATTAGTGAGTGTGTTGCGGGTGATTTAATAAGGATTATTGCACAGTTGACAATGCACACAACACAAACATATAATAAAGAACATGTAATTAGTTTTATTTAGCATATACAAATTGTTCTTAATAGTCAAAGTGTAAAAAATCTGTTTTTATTTGCAGTATGCTTGATCATGGTTAGCATATTCTATTATGTCAAATGTGTGGAGGTGCATACGGGGGCAAGCAGGGGTTCAATAGCCAGATTGGATTTCTCACCATAGCATTCACCAGGCTGGCAATGTCAGGCTTGATTACACAAGCACTCAAGTTCCTTACCCTTCTCTACACACTCTTGCAGACTTGCCAGAATGACCTGGCATGCCCTTCAGGCCTGAAGCATGTTTGTTATTTCTGAATGTCGGGAGTGAGTGTGGACTTGCGGCCTTTGGTTAGAGGTTTTATTATCTCACATGCCTTTTGGATTCTGATGTTTATTCAGAAACAATGGCATTAGGCCCTAAACCATGTGTGTGCCCAGCATTAGCACCTCCATCACACTGCTGTCCCCCATCCTTGTGTCAGATGGCATGGTGGGCAAAAGCTGCCAACCTAACTGTATGTCTCCCTGTGGCAGTCATGAACTGCTTGCTGAGACTGAGAGGTCACATCCCGAACAGCAGCTGACTCTAGCCTGCACCCGCTCCGCAGTCCATTCTGTCATCATGATCGCCACTAATGTATCCAAACTCTCAGCTGTTGATTAAAAACTGCGCTGAGTTCAATGATGTAGGTTGCATGGACATATTAATATGTTGCCTTTGGGGGTAGAGGCAATCTGACGAACTGTGGAGTCGTTTGTCAGAAAAGCATCCTCTGCTGCTAGTAACAGCTTGCAGATTTCACACCTATTTTCTTTCCCCCAAAAAACACACAGTCGATCAGAGCCGAGCTCTAAAGTCATCAGAGATGCCTACGCATTGCAAAATTCAGCCCAAATCGCTGTCTGTGTGTTAAATCAGGAGATCAGTTCCAGAGAAGATGCAAGAATAGTGTATTCGCAACCTCCAGCTTTGCCCAAGCCCACTGAATATTTCCTTTTCTCAGCACACAGAGACTTTGATTAAGCCGAGGTTTAACACTCAACAAAAGCTCTGTCTCGATGAGGACAAGATATGCTTTTTATTATTTCAAGGACAAGTTTGCGTTGCTGCACAAGGCTAATATCAGTCTAATAAGATGAACCCTAGTACAGACGATGCATCTCCTTTATGACAGAGAGCCATATGGGAGCAGACGGTGTTGTGTTTTCGTAAACGGTGCTCAGAGGGTTGGTGCCCTTGGCCATTTCTGAAAAGGAGTGGACAAAGGCTTGAGCGTTTCTGATTATTACATTGATTTACTACTATAAATGAACAATGACAACTGTTTAATAGTATGCAATTCATTATTTGGAGAAATAGCTTACCAAGAGCTAATAAAATGATGTGACTGTTGTATGAATTTTTTATATGCCTACAGACTGAAAAGGTGGTTTAATGTAAGCCTATTTAAAACAAACGCCCTATTTTATGACCATCATGTATGGAGCATTTTGTCTACACCTTGCACTATTTCAAGTGGCCCAGATCTTTTGCTTTATACACTGCTCAAAAATGGGGATATTTAGGAGTATGAAGAAAGAATACATTTGATTTTATTTCATTAAACAAGATCGCCAGAAAAGCAAATAAGGAAAGTTGTTTGATTATGCAAATACAATGCAAGTATGGAAGTGAACAAAAGCATGTCAAACTGGATGAAAGTGCCTTAAAACTTGAAAACTTGTGTTTTAATAACAGTTATGAGAACTTAGTTATGAGACCATATCTAATGAGTGAGACACATTTTGCAAAGCGTATACAGTTTCTGCCCGGTCATATATATATATATGTGT